>PVJO010015511.1:0-44932 GCA_004026905.1 Hystrix cristata
ATTTAGGGTTTAGCAGCTTTTCTTGGAATAGAAGGTCAGTCTGGACCTGCCCCAGCTGGATTTGAAGGGGAGAGTGGTCACACCCTGCTCAGAATCCATGCTGTCCCAGGTCACTGTTTCTCTTATATAATTACTTCCTTTTTCCCTCGTCAAAGGAAATTATAATGGATTGGGAAAACAAGAGATAGCTTTAAAAAATTGTTCATCAACTTTTCTTTTTAACCTTGACCCAAATTTAGATACTGTGTTTTCATCATAATCTAGTACACACATGCCTTTGTTTACTTAACCAGATACTGTATAATAAAACAGTATTTACCCCTTAGTAAATGCAGTATACGCTAATCATTTCTGTTCATTTAAAATTCCATTTTAAAAAAGCACAGCCCACTATAAGTTCATTTCACAACCCACTAATGGACCGCGAGCCAGAGTTTAAACTAGTGAAAAGCAGCAGCAGGGGTGTATTAGTTTCCTAGAACTGCCTCAACAAAGTACATGAACCTTGTGGCTGACATCGCAGAACTCCTTCTCTGAGAGTTGGGAGAGCTGAAGTCCAAGACGTACCTTCTGAGGCCCTTGAGTGAGAATCAGGTCCGTGCCTCTCCCCAGCATGTAGTGTCTTCCTGGCAGTTGTTGCTATTCCGTGGCTTGTGGATGTAGCACCCTGATCTCTGCCTTTATTGTCATATGGTGTTCTCGTGGCGTGTGTGTTTGTGTCCAGATTTATCCCTTTTTAAGGATATTCCAGTCAGTTGGATCGGCACCCACCCTTCTCTGGTGTAACCTCATCACAGTGTCACTAATTGCATCTGCACTGACCCTGTTCCCAGAGAAGGTCACAGTCTGCAGTCCTGGAAGCTGGGACTTTAACGTACAAATTTTGAGTGGGAAATACAGTTCAACCCATAACAAATGATAAAATCATAAAATTGATGACAGATAATTGACTTGCAAGTGGTAGACTTTCAGCATTTCGTTCATGAATGCGGTGATACCGTCTTGTTCTGTTTTATAGCTGAAGAGACCAGAGTTTACAAGAGATGTAGACCTGGGCTCCTTGATGTCAGAGCTGTGCTTTTCCACACGGTGCCTTATTGCAATACCTGTTCACCGAATGTCAAGGAGCCACATGTGGTTATTCAATCTGAATTGAAATGCTAAACACAGGTATTAAATACCCTACGAAACTGGACCGAAGTCCATAGCAAGGAAGCTTTCTAAAAGGACTCGCAGGTGCCAGGTCTGCATGGGTTACCTGCTCTTCAGGAAGGGACACCAGTGAAGCCTTCTTGGCTTTGCCCATGGATCTGTCCTCAGCAGCACACCATTCTCAACAGTGTCAGCAACCAGCCAGATGCCCTCTCTTTGCGCTTCTCATCCTCATTCTGAATTTAGATCAGGGTGAAGAGTAGAGAGAAGGAAATGAGCCAGAAAATAGAAAATTAATACTTGGTAGAATCGTCATATTTTAAAATTAATTTATAGGCAATGTCAGGTAACAGTAGTTAAATCATTTTATCAGCAGGCCACTCTAGGATTTAAAAATTGGCATCCATCATTGTAAATCAGGTCTCGGGAGCCCAAGGGAATGGTCTCTAGGGATGAGGGTTGATAAAGGGTGGGCAGAAGTGTAAATACTTGATTAGCTGTGTCCTTCTCTTTCAAATGGAACCTAAAATATTTCTCCATCACACTGAAGGATAATGGTATGTTAAATACTAACGAGAGGGACAAAGCTATTCTGGGTTATGGTTAGCCTACTTTTAAAACTTGATCTTCCTCCCTGTCAATCCCAGGAAACTGGTTGTGTGAGTGGTACTCATTGCAGGGTGATATTCCTGGTTCACACTACTAGGGATGCCTTAGCCTCCTTCTGCAGAGACCCATTTTCCCCTGCACTTTGGAGGCCATATTTCTGCCCTGGCCTATGAGCAGGAGCACCCTTGGGTTTGCCACAGTCAGGCTGGGAGCATCTTCTGTGATTAAAGACCTGCCTTTCATCTCCTGTCATTGCAGCTCTTTGTCGTGGGCGTGTGGTGAGAGTACCTGCAGGGACCCTTGTCCGGGTGGTGGGCACCGAGCTGGTCATTCCATGTAATGTCAGCGACTACGATGGCCCAAGCGAACAGAACTTCGACTGGAGCTTCTCATCTTTGGGAAGCAGCTTCGTGGAGCTCGCGAGCACCTGGGAGGCAGGCTTCCCAGCCCAGCTGTACCAGGAGCGGCTGCAGAGGGGCGAGATCCTGCTGAGGCGAACCGCCAATGATGCCGTGGAGCTGCACATAAAGAATGTGCAGCCCTCGGACCAAGGCCACTACAAGTGTTCAACCCCCAGCACAGACGCCACTGTCCAGGGCAACTATGAGGACACGGTGCAGGTTAAAGGTACTGTCCTCACATGGGATCATCGTGCTGGGCCAGACCGTCCTCTGCCATTCTGCTGTCGGTCACTTTGTCAGTGGAGTGATAGTGTCTTACCTAATTGAGAGGGTGGGCTAGTGACCTCTGCTTGCCTTTTCTTTTCTCTCCACTGTGCTTCTGAAGCACCCCACGGCCAGGCAGCTGGGAGCAGCACAGAGTGGTGATGGAGAGCTCCACTCTGGAGCCAACCTGTCTGTGCTCAGTCTAGTTGCTGGCTCTGCCACTTAACAGTATTCGGCCTTGGGCGTTTCATGCCGGTCGTCCTCCTCTGTGCCAGAATGCCTGCCTGAAAGGACGTGGGGCCAGGTGACTTACCACGAGCCAGGCCTTACAGCAACGCCATAGCAAGCTTTCAGTGCTTCCTGACGGGAAGGTAATGGTCATGATGATGGCGTTTAGGCTTATGGGAATAGCAGGTACAATAAAGTTCATCTTTCTTTGTGACCTGCATGATTCAAGTACCTGTTTGTACTGGTGGTAGTATATGTGGAGAAAGTATGGCATGGCTAGTTTATTGGCCTGGCTATGCAAATAATCTCATCTTATGTATCTGGAATGTCTTAGGTTTTGTTTCTGTTGTTGGTGGTGGTGTGCGTGTGTGCATGTGCGCGTGCGTGTGTGCGTGTGTTACTGCGGATTGAGCCCAGGGCCTTTGCATTGAACTACAGCCCCAGCCCATTTATTTATTGATTGATTTAGGAGCCAGGATCTCACTAAGTTCCTCAGGCTGGGCTTAAATTTAAGATCCTCCCGCTTCGGCTTCCTAGAGTATTATTTTTTCCATCGTCCTGGTAGACAGACTAACATTCAATTCTCTGAACCCAGTGAGGAAGATAGGGCAGAGTATTTCCCTAATTTACACATGAGGAAATGGAAGAGCATAGGTTAATTGCTCGTCTAAAATCACATAGCTAATTAATAATTGAATTAGAATGAACCAATTTGAGGCTAACAAAATAGAAACATTATTATTGGTATTATTATTGTTCTTATGTATTTATTTGTGCTCTGCCTTGTTCCCAAAATGATTTATATCTAGGTAGGAATGTATGTAATTATCAGGGAAGCAGAAAATATACAAGAAATTATAAAAAAAAAAAAAAAAGAGGATTGATCCAGACATTCATTGCTACTGAAATATTTGGTAGACCCTACTGTATCCCAGATATTGTTGCTCACTGGAGATTCTTGAGGGATAAAACAGCATTCCGGGGCTGGGGATTTAGCTCTATGGCTAAGTGTTTGCCTCACCAGCACAAGACTCAGTTCGATCCCCAGTACACAAAAAGGAAAAACACAGCATTCAACCAAGTAGGTATTAAAGCATTAACATATCTACCTCTTCCAAACTCCTATAGAAAATCTTGGAAGTGTTTTTTAGAAAAACATATCCAAAAAGACCTGCTTGCTGTGGGATTAAATAATGCAGTGTATCACCCTCCATTAGGTCAGACGCACCCTTGTCTCCCCTGTGAGTCTCATCTCAAGGGCTGAGCGAGAGGCAGGAGAAGTGTGGGTGGGGGGAGGGGTTGGTTGGACCCCGGAAAGTGGAGGGATGACCATGAGAGAGGCTGGCTGCCCAGGTGGAGGCTCTGGCAGACGCTGTGCTTGGGCCAGAGTCTGTCTGGTGTCAGCTTCATGGTCTTGAAACTGTTTGCCCATGCCCTGAGAGGTGAACTGGCCCTGAGAACCAAGTTAGTTTCACCAGACCCATAGATTGATGTATATACTACTAGAAGGTTGTCATATTCATTCTGTACAAGGGATGGATCTTTGGGGTGGAGCAGTTTTAAAGTAGTCCCTTACCAAGGACACAGAATTAGTTTCCAAATGAGGAATTGAGGAAAAACCCAAAGAGATGATGGATAGTGCTGCTTGAGGATTCTCTTATCCAGCTCATAGACAAACAGGATAGTTTTGTCCCTGCTCATTGGTAGAGGCCCCTCTGTGGTTACCAGAGTGCCAGCATCTATTGCTTACCATGTCTCTTTCTAAATAGCACTCGCTCAAACTTCCTTGATCTCTGATGCCCTTTTCTAGACTCTGTGAAAGTGCTTCTTCCAGTAGGCCCCAGTGGAATGCACAGCTCAGCCTTCACCCTCCAGTGACTGGGTCCCACCTGTCAGATGCCCTCCACTCACATTGTTTGCTCTCAAGCCGTGCCTGGGTCAGGTGTCAGAGGCAACTCATGCCATCCTTTGCCCCCCTGCAAACTGTGTTGCTCTAACTTTTAGAAGGCTGTCTCCTCTGCAGGCTGTGGGTTCCCTGTGCCAGCCCTGTGTCCAAACCAAAGGCATGTTTGACAGGCATTTTCTCATGATGCTCTTTAACTTGTTCAACCCTCATATTCACTCCATGAGGAAGGTCCAATTGTCATTCCCTTTTTGGGAAACTGAGGCTCAGATGTGTAAAGTGACTTACCCCAGGGTGACAAAGTATATCCCCAAAGCTTAACTCCCAAAAGGAATTTTCATTCACTACACTCCATTCTGGCAGGGGGGTTTATTAGTGTCTTTCCTCTTCCCCCTCCTCCTCATTCTAGCCCTCTTCTTCCTTCTCCTCTTTCTTCTCTATCTTTTCTTTCTTTCATTCATTTGTTCTTTCTTTTTCCTTTTTCAAGTCAGAAAAGTCAATTGAGATTATAGATGAATCAGAATGGGAGGATGCACCATCCAGGCATCAGAACAGAGAACAGAGGGAGGGAATTGCCTTGGGGGACATCTGTGGGCATGGCTCAAGGCCAGAGTCCTGGCAGGTGGCCCCCAGGGGTCCGACTGAGGGAGGCTGCAGACTGACTGTACTCTGTCCCCGCAGTGCTGGCCGACGCCCTGCACCTGGGCCCCAGCGCGCGACCGCCGCCCAGCCTGAGCCTGCGGGAGGGCGAGCCCTTCGAGGTGCGCTGCGCCGCCTCCACCAACTCGCCGCTGCACACGCACCTGGCCTTGCTGTGGGAGCTGCACCGCGGCCCCGCTCGCAGGGCCGTCCTGGCCCTCACCCACGAGGGCAGGTTCCGCCCGGGCCCCGGCTACGAGCAGCGCTACCACAGCGGGGATGTGCGCCTCGACACGGCCGGCGGCGATGCCTACCGCCTCTCCGTGGCCCGCGCACTGTCGGCTGACCAGGGCTCCTACAGGTGTGTGGTCAGTGAGTGGATCGCAGAGCAGGGTTACTGGCAAGAGATCCAAGAAAAGGCTGTGGAAGTTGCCACTGTGGTGATCCAGCCAACAGGTGAGCTTCTGGGAATGATGTCTTGCTGACTGGGTTTCACCTTGTGGCCGGTGACTGTGTAAAGATCTGGGCCGGGAGCCCCACCTTTTCTGTCCCACCTGTGAGGCTCCCTTGGGATGAAGGGAGTGGGCTCTGGTGACAGTCTGGGAGGTGCATCTCTTTGGGCTATACAACTGTAGTTTTGAGTGGCATCTACATGTGTCTGAACCAGGACTTGAGTGGCTGTGCACACACCTTATAGAAAGGCGGTTCTGTCTCTTAGAGATGGAGAGCAGCAGTCCTTGCCAGAATGATGTCCTGCTTGGTGCTCCAGGGACATGTCGGGTGGATCTGCCCACACCTGCTGCCTTAGTTGTTTATTTTTTTATTTTTATTTTATTTATTCATTTATTTATTGTGGTAATTGGGATTGAACCCAGGGCCTTCACACTGAGTTGCATCCCTAGTCCTTTTTATTTTTTGAGACAGGGTCTCAATAAGGTGGGCTCAAATTTAAGATCCTCCTGCCTCAACCTCTCAGAGTGCTGGGATTATATTATAGGCAGCACCACTGTGCCAGCTCTTAGCTTTGTATTGTTTGGTGTTGCCTGACTTCTTGGGTTTGCCTTTCCCCAAAATTTTTGGAACATGTATCTGGGTCACCCCAAACCTTGGTCTAACTTGCATCCTCTAGGCCTGCCTTTGGGATGTCCCAGGTGCGCCATCCTGTCAGGAGAGGCTCGAGGGCTGAGCCTTCTGTAGCTTCCTGTAGCATATATACCTGAGGAGCATGCAACCCTGGGATCTGTACAAGAAGCCTTTTGGCTTTTTTCATAACCCTTCCCTCTGCCTACAGAAGTAATTAAGAAAATAGAAAACACATGTCAGAAAACACACACATAGAGATAAAAAACAAATATGAAAAGCCACTGTTGACTCGCTGTTCAGCAAGCATCAGCGGAGAAGCTACTGCGCTGGGCCCCGGGATTGGGGTGCCTGTGGCTCCTCAGACCCCGTGGAGCTTACAGCTTTGACTGAGACAGAGTACAGAGACCCTTGGAGGATAGTGTCATTGCTGGGGATGGACAGGTGTACTTGGTTTTCTGAGAGTCTAACATCTTCCCAGTTGCTGCCACTACTGCTGCCTCCTGTTTTTAAATGGAGAAGACCTTGGCTGGACTCATTTCCTGAACAGGAATGTCAGTGTGAGGCCACTTTGTTCCTCAGATGGGAAGGAAAGCAGGAAACAATGAGCACAGGGAGTGTTTTGTCCCCAGCAGCTCCACTGTCCTGAGCACTTTCCTCTGCATTTACACCGCCGCACTGGAGCTAGATTTGGTAGAAATGAGTGTGAATAGCAGGACCGAGCTTCGTGGGTGACTGTGTCTGTGGAGGAGAGGAGCCGTTTATCATGCTCAGTGTTGGCTCCACTGGCTGCAGAAATCACTTTTCAGGTGCACACAGGTCAGCTTAGCAGAAGAGATACGTCTAGAGTATAGACACCTGATGAAAATTCCAGCTATTTAGTTTGCTGATCAAACAGCTATTTTAATGAGGTAGGAGGGCCAAGAGCTCCAGTTTTGCGGCAAATTAACCATTTTATGCAGAAATTTCAATTGTAAAAATTTTTTTTTCAATTTCAAACGTACCACAAAACCCATAGTAATACCGAGTTATAAAACTGGAATGCTCGAGGCCTATTAGGCAGATAATGTCCAGCTGTTACCTGAGACTGGGGATTCACAATGTTTTTTGTGCTATTAGCCTCTTTGATGTTCTTTTGAAGCCCATAGATCCTTTCTCAGAATTAATATATTTGAATTCATAAAATATAATATATGAGATGACAAAGGGAAATAATTATGTTGAAGTAATTATCAGCACTTTAAGACAAATTTGTTTTGTAGTAATATTATGCTTCTTTATTAACACATTAATAATAAAACATTGGAAGACCTAACAACTACTGTAATTTCTGGGTAGTAATGAACGTAAATGATGTTTCAGGGTATTTACAGCAACTGTAATGGGATGGGAAAATATCTTAGAGTTCTGTTAGGGGCAAAATCCTAGGAACAGGTAATACTATGCTTTCACAAAGGAGAAGAGATACTATACTTTAGGGAAGGTTAATAAAAATAAAGAAGGAATATATTTTTCTATCTGCGTTCACGGGGTTCCTGAATTCTCTTGGGAGACTCCAGGTTAGGAAACACCGCACTCAAGTTGTGGTCATTCTTTTCTTATCAACTCCTGTGCTCTCCGTAGCTGCTTATCTGCCTTGGTTGCCCTGTTGTCCTAAATGGTACAGGACCACTGAGATAAGAAAGCTGTGTATTCCACACCCGCCTTCATGAGAGTGATTGATACAAATCTTGGTGTCTCATTTACAGATTCAGTTATATTATTTAAGAGAAAGTCTGCATCACCACCGGCTTTGTCTGGATTCCCTCTTGCATTAGGAATCCTAACTCGGGTTCTGTTTTTCCCTTCTGCCTACTCCATCCTATCTCCCAGTGGTGAACCCCCAAATCCAGAATGTTCAAGACCTGTGGTTCGTGAAGTGACGAGATATTTTGCCACTTGCACAAAGAAAATTACATAGTGAGCTACGCAGTTGGATACACATTCCTGCCAGTATCTCCAAAATCTGAGAATCCATTTTTACCATATATACAGTCCACAGCTGCACATTGGATGTTTCTTCATAGACCCGACATCCTCCAAAATCATCTTTTATCTCCAGTAGCTGATGCCCTGACAGGTACAGCTCTAGCCGATTTCAGGGTCTATGACCAGAAGCATTATAGAAGGGGTGATTCAGCCATTAGGAGGGAGCTCAGGGTCGCAAGGTCTATGAATCCTCTCAAAAAATACCATTAAATTACTTTTGGGCTCTTTAAAGAGGTAGGAAAGACAAAGTATGTGGAAGGTGGATGGAGGGTGAGATTAGACTTTTAAATTCCTTTTTCTAATGCCGTGCCCACCTCACTTTCTCTCATCTGTGAAGGTGGATGTTCAAGTTGGCTTGAAATACTTGTTTGAAACATTGTCAGGTTTTAGAAATACTCACATGGAAGTGATACACACCAACATGGGCTTTGGGGTTGGCTCTCAGCCTTTGTCTTGTAGTGCTTCCTGGGGACAGGAATCGATGCCGAGTGACACTTAACTAGGCCAGGGCTATACCTCTTCTTAAATCCCCTTCGAGATGTTGGCTATTTATTATCCAGTTGTTCCCAGAGCATTATCACAAGTTGTTTTTCTACTCATATTACAGATGTTCAGCTTCTTTTTTAAAAACCCACTGCGTAGAGTAAAATGTTTCCATGTAAAAAGCTTTGACGGGAGTGCTGAAACTAGATCTGCCTTGTGTTGGTGACATCAGATACTTCAGTGCTTTATCCAAATATAATCTTCTTTTTAATTACCCACACTAACGAGAGAGGGCAGTAGCATGGCTAATCCAATAGTCATTGTGTTTTGGTTTTAGAATATTGTTTCATAATTGAGTTTAGGTGGGCATGTCTAATGAAATAAATGTAAATTCATTGTATTTTGAAGAATTGACTTATAAGGAAAATTGTTCGGTTCCATTTTCTTGGCTCTCCTATCTGAGATTTTCCACGTTTTTTTGTTTGTTTGTTTGTTTTCCTTGTTGTTGATTGTTGTGCTGGGGTTTGAACCCAGGATTTGTCATTCTAGGCAAGTACTCTGCCACTGAGCTACATCCTTAGCCAAGAAGTTTTTGCTTTTGTCCAGAAGATCGTTTTACCATCACCTCCTGCCTTTTATTCCCCAGCCCCAGACTGACATGCATCTCTCAGAACTGTTTGGTTTTTTTTTTTTTTAATAAAATCACCATAGTTTTATCTTGCACATGGAAAATGGTATGATTTTAGTTTTGTGATATTCAGGAGATTTCTTATCAAACTGGAGTGTAATAGTTAAGAACAGAATTCCTAGAGGTGGATGGTTGAGATTTGCATCCCAGCTGTGTCACTTAGCTGTGTGACCTGGGGCAGGTTACTTAACTTCTCTTTGCTTTGGTTTCTTTATCAGTAAGATGAGAATAATAGCAGTACCTACCTAATAGGATTATTTGGAGGATTAACATTTATAAATCACTCAGAACACTGCCTGACATATAGGGTAAGTGTGTCTAAGTGTTTGCTATGGTGTTTTTTGAAATAAGAAGAAATGTAGTATGTTTTATGAACTTATTCATTAACTATTTCTGACACCCACAAGGATATGCAAAGTTTTCTCATTGTAATGCCACAAATGAAAATTTAAAAGGAGGCGACCTAAAGGGAGACAGTGTAGGAGAAGGTAGAAGGGACAAATATAATCCACTGTACTTAGACGTATGTGTTTTTCTTTTTCAAGTTTTGCGAGTAGCTGTGGCCAGGAATGTGTCTGTGGCCGAAGGAAAGGAACTCGACCTATCCTGCAACATTACCACAGACCGAGTGGATGATGTCCAACCCGAGGTGACGTGGTACTTCAGCAGGACACCTGATGTCACCCTGCCTGCCCGCCGTGTGTTGGCACGCGTGGACCGTGACTCCCTGGTGCACGGCTCACCTCACATCGCTTTGAGTCACGTGGACGCACGCTCCTACCATTTACTGGTTCGAGATGTTAGCAAAGAAAACTCTGGCTACTATTTCTGCCATGTGGCACTCTGGACGCCAGGACACAACCGGAGCTGGCACAAGGTGGCAGAGGCCATGTCTGCCCCAGCCAGCGTGGGTGTGACGTGGCTAGGTGAGTGGTTCGCAGAATGGCTCTTAGCCTTCCCACTTAATCCCGGCTCAGGCTTCCTGGAGGAGTCTGGGTGCTGTGCGTTCTGCATTATTTAGACATTCTTTGTATTGGGACCAGTGTACTTTAGCGCAGGTAGATCCTGAGCTGGAGGTGAGGTTCTCAAATAGAATCTGGCAGGCAGGGGAAATGTTTAGATGTGATCTCAGTTGTCTCAATACCCTGATGTGAGAGGACGTAGTTTCCTTTTCTCGCCCACGTGACAGGTCCGAGCTCTGCTGAATGGCTCTTCGAAATGGATCTTTGTTAAAGGGAGAGTACTGCCCTTTCCTGCTCCTTTCCCTAGACTCCTGGGTGCTCCCTGGCAGGAGCTGGTGCTTTCCAAAGCCCAGTGCAGAAAGAGAATTCCTTCAGCTAGCAGAAGGTGTTTTGTTTTTGTTTTTTACCTAATGCTGTAAAATCCCAAAGTGAGTTTATTTGCAGATGCCAGTTCCATGTAGGAGCCTTCTTGCTTCCCTGAGCTCTTCTTGGGCGCTCTCCCAGCCCAGGCACAATACCAACAACAAGAAACAGAGCTGCTGCTTTGCCACTCATCTCAGAGCAACTTGTTGTCTACAGGAAGGTTGTATATGACTTCCTATGATATGTGTAAAGGTCACTGGCGGGAACTCTTGTTTTCTCCATCTCTTTCTTTCTATATGTTTGCTGAGCAAAATGTATGCTAGCTTTTCCAAATTTTCATTAATGGCTCATAATTGTAAATAAATTTAGAAGGGGCGGGCTGCTCAAGTCGGGTGTAAAGAGCCTCACTTCCCACTCACATTATTACAAAGATGTCATGGGCCTACCGGTTGGGCTCTTCCCTGCTTCGAGCCTCATCTCTCTACTGTTCCATGAGTGTATAGGGCCCTGATAAAGCATTTGGTGTTTCTTCGATTCTTAGGGGGCAGAGCAGATCTTTAAAGGCCAGGAAATGATTTCCTCCTTTGATGCTACACTTCTTCCACCATGACATGCACCTCCTACTCTTCCTTATCTCAGCATGAAAATATCCTGTCGGGTTAGTGGTGTATTCGCTGTCTGTTTGTCCCTTTGTTTGGCAAAGATGGGGATTTGGCAAGTGGGGACAGAGAGACCGGGAGAAGAGTAATAAGAAAGTAGGCAGGAAACGCAGATGGGACAGTCCAATTGCGGTTGAGACTAGGCAGGATGTTAGTCGTCCCTGTTAGCGAAGTGATCCTTTGATATCTGCAGAGTAAAAGGAGCAAGGTTTATATGGTGAGCTTTTATTCCTGCTGTCTGAACCTTGTGCAAGAGACTCACTATGAAGTACTGAACTGGAACAATGTTGGCCCAGCTAGAACTCTCCTTAGCAACCTTCAAAATAAAACAGATGTTGTCAGCACCGAAAGATTTTTCATCTCTGGAGTTGAATTTGTCTCACAGCTCTGATCCTCAGTGCATTGTGTGGCACTGTCAAATCCCAGTGCTGGCTCTCCCTTCCTCTCCCTCCTCCTCCAACTTTTGAATCCCAGCTAAAGGATTTTTTTTTTTAAAGTGCTGCCTGCACTCCAATTTGAGGGCTTCTTTGAAGTACTCACATATTGATCCCGGCATGCCTCGGAGGAGGTTCAGGGACTGTCAGACATCAGGAGGGGTGCTCTGGGAGGGAGTGGGTTCTTTTAACTGGAAGGGATTTGTTGGTGGCTGTGTCCTCCAGAGAGTGAGAAGAAATAGATTAAATTGTGGAGAAGGCTCAGTTATTATGCTAAGGATTCTGTCGTTGTCTTCCTGTGGAGTACCAGCACCACTGTCATCAAAGTCGTCAGTGTGCTTTTCCCTAACTGGAAAAAGCAGTGTACACAGAAACTCAAACCTTTCCCAAAGCTTTGCACAGACTAGGTACTCAGTGAATATTGGCTGAATGGGTAAATATACCAGGACCACGGTAATGTTAAAATATGTGCATAGGAAAACCGGAATGGCAAACAGTAATGCTCAAGTTGGAGAATAGTCAGAGATACTTGCACATGAGCAACCCTACCAGGAGTGTGTTATAAAAACAACTGCACTCTTCCCCTTTCTTCCCCTTAAATCTGCTCCCTCTTCCCTTGGCCTATGACTCACACCATGCAGCTGCTTGGACACTTGTCAGCAGACACTTAGTCAGGACCTCCACACTGCAGTCTCTGCCCGGAAGCTGAGGTGCCTGTCCTGACCCTGAACGGTTGTCTCTGGAAATGGAATGTGCATGTGTGTGCATGTATGTTCCCTCCCAGATACAGCTAGTGCCTCATGGGCTAACAGAGAAGTGACCCAAAAGAGAACAGAGTGGGAGTACAGGTAGCTTGTCACATAGACATTCATCTTAGGTTGTATGACTACAGAATGTCACAGAAGCATTCTTAAAGCTGCATCCCCCTATGAATATAACACAGAATTCAGTTCTGTCACAGGTCAGATCAACAATAATAATGACAATTTATTGAGAAGTTACTGTGTGCCGGGCACTGGGCTAAGAACTGTATGTGTATTAAATATTTAATCCCATGAGGCACTGTCTCCCAACCCCATATGAAAACCACTATTTTGTGTTTGGCTTATAATCTTAAGGATCAAGAATTAGGGAGGGATCCAGTTGGGTTCATCTCTAAGGCACACAGTGACAGCTGGGACATCTGGGGCCAGGAATCTGCTTCTAGATGGCTTTCTTGTAGACTCATCACCCTGATCCTGGGCTTAAGCTCCTCTTAGAACAGTCTTTCAGAGTTGTCACATTCTTACTTGGTGGCTGCCTTCCAAGAGGCAGGAAGTAAAAGTTGTTGGATCAGTTAAAAGCAATGCCTGGGACCAGTTATTTGTCTGTTCTACTAGTCAGAGCCACCCAGAGGCCACCCCAGTTCAAAGAGGTGGAAGAGACCCCCTTACCAGTGGTGTAGTCAAAGACTACCTTAGTGGTACCAGTCCATGGCAGAAGGGCATGTGGTATGGGAAATGCTACAGCCAACTTTAGAAACTAGAAACACCCATGGTGGTTAATACTTTATTTCAAAAGAGATATGTAGAATGGTTTGGAGAGAATTATGACCCACGATCAAGTCCGTTCTCAGCATTTTCCTCTATGCGGAAACCTCTTTGGCCTTGAGAATCAGCTTGCCTCCTGAGATGCCAGAGCAGAGTCCTAGGAGGTGGATAGTCCTTGTCCTCCTAGGTTTGGCCTTGGTGTGCTGAGGTGGATAAGTGGCTAACGCTGCTTAGGGTCTCCTTGAGTTAACTGGGAGGACAGAAGGGCAGGATTGTGAGCAGGCCTGGCAAATCAAGGAGGGATTGTAGCACGGGGAGCATCACCACGATCTTTTTAGAGGGTGGAAAAAAAAGCCTCTTTTACTTAGGATGGATGTCCTACTTTGAAGGGGAAAAAGATTTAAGTTTGCTTGCAAAAGGAAGCACAAAGCTGGAGACATAAAAATAAAATCAAGATCAAAAGGGGTAAAAAAAATTCCAAGAGTAGATATAGCAAGGTGGTTGGGATAAATTAGTTACTGAATTTGCCTCTGAAGTTTTGAAGAGTTGAGACAAAAAGAGCTGTGATTATGCAGTTCTCTGAAGAAAGAAAACATAAACTCTTTGGAGAGACAAACTTTTTCTTGGCACTGAATTTATCATGTGGTTTTTCATTTCAGAAGCATTGGATAACATAATGGACAGTGCTTTTGACTGTTCTTTTACAAAAGGCCCTAAATGATTGTTTAAATGGATGTTTCTTATATCCACTCTCTATGAAAGCTGAAGGCATAAATCTTGAGTGTGTGAAGGAGTTTCTGTAAGAAGCTGAATTACTATGGGGACAAGTGTTGCTTTGTGTTGATCCAATTTAGTATATGGCTAAAATTTAGCCTGGTGGAATGGCTAGTTAATCTGCACATTAAGCCATCTCTCCCTGCTATCAGATGTCTTAAATGAGCCTTTGGCAAGGGTTGGATACTAATCAGCTCATGGTTGAGCTCTCTGCCCAAAGTAGCGGACTTCTGTGGTGTTAATTGGAGAGGGTTCCACAAGCTTCAGATGTGAGAGCAGGAGGAGGCGGAGCTGAGTTCTGCTGTTCAGTCTTAAGAACCTTATTTGCATTCTTCCCCACCGAAGGACTGTCCCCTCTTCCAGCAGTGTGCCAGCGAGGAAGGTAATTATTTTTCTTTAAAAGTAGCTGTTAATTTGCTAAGTATGTAGTAGGAACCTCAGCATTTTGCGCCACCTGTGAGATAATATTTAGATTTGTGGTTTTTTAGGGTGCTGTTGTCAGCTGTCTAGGATTATTCCTGAAAGCAGAAGAGCATGTGGCCAAGCATTGGAACTGAGGAGACCTTTGTCAAGGCCCACTTTGCCATCTTCTAGGTGTATCATCCTGGGTGTGGTGCTTCACATCTCTAAACTTTGGTTTTCTTGGATGGTGCATGTCAAGTGCTTAGCACAGTACCTAGCACATCAGTGCTCAGTGCATTCTTTTGGTGATGATAGTGCTTTACTTGTGTTTGAAGGTCTTCCCTACCGAGTTCTTAAGAAGGATATAGGAATGTATTTTAGGACATAGAGGAACTAGTGCCCTGGAAGCAGCTACTCCCAAGGGAGCTAGGAAGGGGGCTGGACTGACCACACCTAGTCCTTGCCTGCCTTGCCAGCACATCTGGAAATGCATTCTTTCTCCTGTGGAAAAGTAAGTGAGGATGAAGAGAGAATGACCACTTACTTTGTGTAGGACATAGGTGTTCCATTCAAATGATAGTATTTTGACTGCTCTGAAATGGCTAGCACTGAGTACATCCTCTTGGTAATGGCTCTGCTGTCATGGGAATAAGTGCCCCCAACAGTAGTTCCTTATTTATAGACATTTCTGTTGGAAAATGATGACCGCGACAATTCAAGAACAATCGGTCCATATACTCAGCCACATCTAAAATATCTGTCCAGTTCAAAGTAATAAAACCCTGTCACTGCAGAGACAGGGCCTTCCTTCTCCCACTTTCTCTAGCTCATCGTGCATCTAGTTCTTCTAATTAGCTGTACCAAGGTAACCGAGTTTCAGAGGGCTTGTTACAACAGCCCCACAGTATGCAGTTAGGGTTAGAGCCTCCACTGATAGCAGCACTGCTGTCTTCTGAGAAGTCACAGTCCGCGAAAAAGTACTGATAAGTGGGGTGTGAAATGAGCTTTTGAGTGGGGTTATAGTGGGAGCCAGGCATTGAGCCAAAGCCTTTCTCTAACTCTGTTCACACACACTATGAAAGTCCTTAGTTTTCCAACTTGGCTCCTTCAGGCTTTATTCTTATTTTGTTTTTCATTTAGAAATGTGTATGAAAATAGTACAAGTCTCATAAGGTTGTTGTAAAGAGTAAGCAGAAATGCACAAAGCATATAGCATGGTATCTGCCTTGTAGAGAGTCCTCGATAAATGCCAGTTATTGCCATTATTATTGCAAAATTGGGATAATGATACACATCATCCTTAGAGAATTGTGAGAGTAAAGGGAAGAAATCTATGTGAAAACCTCTAGGCCAGGTTTCTGCACAGAGGAGGCATAAAATACTGTATTTTACAATTAGTCAATGATTCTGAAAGCTTTTCGTTGTTTTAAAAGTTGTAACAAAGGACTTTGATGACATAGTTGTTTTTTGTTTTTTGTTTTTTTTAAATAAAAGTCTTTCTTTTGGAGAAGATTACCTTCTTGGAGTTCATATCTTAGGGTAGGGTGTATACATGAGCAAATCCATCCTGGTATCCACTTCTGCTCCTCTGAATGTTAGTGACCTTACAACTTGACTGACCTCAGTATTCTGTGAAAGGGCTTACAGTGTGGGTCATCATTTTTAACTTTTAAAAACAAATTTGTGAATGTTCACAGTAGAAGAAATAACCCAACTTCAACAACCATCAATATTTTATTTCATTAATGTCTTATTTCTCGTCTCTCTACCCTTCCCTGGGGACACGCACGTGTGCACATGCACACAGACACACACACAAATTTTTTTAATCTGCAAGAGCACAAAAGACATCTCAGACATCATATCATTTTACTGTTAAATACTTCAGTATGCATCTTAACTGATAAGCATTTTTTAAACATAACCACCAATTGCATTCTTAGCTGATTTCTTGATGAGATCAAGCAGAATGTAGCTGTAATCAGTGGTGAAATGCTTGTGACAAAAATGAGCATTTTTATGCAAAATATTACATTTAGTTCAATTCAGCAAGTATGTTAATATGTTTGATGTGCACGACGCTGCACACATAGCACGTGCAGATGAATAAGTTAGGTGGGTCCTCCCTGGCCCTGGGACAGTCCTGTGGAGAGTCCATGAGATATACATACAAATAACTCAAGGTTCAAGGCAGTGCTCAAGAGGAATCCTTAGAGAGCAGGGGGCCTGGCAGGCGGCGGGATCTCTGCGAACACTTGCTGAATGAGAAGCAGAGGTGTGCTGTGCTGAGTGAGTTCAAAGCAGGTGCCCCGTTATGGAGGAGGCTGCACAGAGGAGCCGTGAATGCCAAGGGCCTTGAGAAGCCTGGTCTCGGCAAACCATTTTTAAAATTGTAAGGCAACATGAAAGGACAATTTCTGCATGTGCAACAAAATAAAAAAGAGTTAAGAATCCCCCTATGTCCAGGAGTGGTAGTCTAAAGGTGGCCTACAGGCTGGTGACAGTTCAGACAAGCCTATACTTCATATGTTCACCAGCCGAGAGCCCACTCTTCTGTCTGACTTTAGACTAAAGCTAAGTCCATTTGGGGGGACCCAGGGCTAGTTTTAACGGAGAGTGAGGAGAATAACTGTTGAAGACAGTGAAGAGACTTTTCAATGCCGTCAAGGTGAGATTCCTGTCGCCAGATGCACACTTCCCTCAGCTTTTGTTTCTCTCTGCCGAGATTTGTAGCTTGTAAGTAGATCCATTTCAGGCCAGAGGATGGAGTAGGGTGGGAGTCATCTCTTCAGCGACCAGCAGAGCAGGTGCCGAGGCACAGGGAGCAGCAGGAAGGCAGGCAGAGAAACGACGGGTGCCGAAGTGGTGAGCGCTGTTGGAAGGGAGCGGAGAGGCTGGGTGAAATGGTTGGAAATGCCAGCTGGGACACTCCTTCCAGGCACGGTAGGCAAGAGGAAGAGCCACAGGAGGGTAACCAACAGATGGTAGCAGCCTGGAGGTGGCGCTGGGAGGCCATCAGAATCTTGGCTGGAGGCAGACAGGGCCAGAGTGAGGGTGTGGTGCACCAGGCTTTCTCTGTTATTCTCAAACATTTGTTGAGTGCTACCATGTGTCAGGCAGGGAAAAGGGGGAAATGGAAGGGAACCGAGGAGGTGGTGTATGTGAGACAGAGTACAGCTTCGGAAGGGGAGAGGGGAGGATAGAGGTGGCACGCATGTCCGGCCAAGGGAACCAGGAGGTGAGTGTCAGGGACAGTCATGGCGAGCTGGGAGAAGGAGCTGGTGGTGTTTGGAGCAGGGTTTTAGCTGTGTGTGGGACGTGTTGGCAGAGGAGGATCCACATGAGGCAGACTAGACTGTGAATGCGCCTCATTTGAGATGCCACAGAGACACCCCAGTTAGGTGCTTGGGTCTGGAGCCCAAGGAAGAGTGGGGCAGACCCTATTCTCACCTAGCGTGTGAACTTGGGGGCGTGTCCAGAGAGCCCTTGGAGGAGGGGGAGAGGGCTGCTCAGGTAGAACCTCCCCAAGTTCCACAGTCTAGCCACTAATTGATGAGTCATGTCACCGCTTCGCTACCATCTTTTTTTTTATGACAAATTAAAATTGAATATACTTACAATATACATGATGTTTTGATGCATATATGTATTCTGAAATGGCTAGATTTAGCTAATTAACATATTTATTACCTGATATGCTTATCCTTTTTTGTAGTAAGAACATTTAAGATCTATTCTCTTAGTGATTTTCAAATTCTTGTGTACAGTATATTGTTAACCGTGGTCACCCTGTTGTGTGATGATCTCCTGGACTTAGTTCCCCTTCTGGCAGAGATTGTGCGTCCTTTGACCAATGTCTGTCCCTCCCCTACCCCCAACCTCCAGTAACCACTCTTTACTCTGCTTCTATGAGTTTGACTTTTTTTGGTTCCACACACAAAAGAAGTCATGCAGCATTTGTCTCTCTGTGCCTAGTTTATTTCATTTAACATAATGTCTTCCAGGTTCATTCATGTTATTGCAGAAGACAAAGATTTTCCTTCTTTTTCAAAACTGAATTGTCTCCTGGTCCTCCCCCTCCTCCTTCTTTTTGGTGCTGTGCATTGAACCCAAGGCCCACAAGTGGTAAAACCACTGCTCTACCACTGAACTACACCTCCAGCCCTTTTTACTATATTTTGAGACAGTCTCACTAAGTTGCCTGGGCTGACCTCAAATTTGCAGTCTTCCTGCATCAGCCTCCTTGTAGCTGGGATTACAGGTGTGTGCCGCTGTACCTGTATAGCTGAGTAGTATTCTCATGTGTGTGGATATACCACACTTTCTTTATCCATTGATAGACCCGTATCTTAAGTATTGTGAATAATGCTTCAAAGAACATCTGCCATGTTTCATCACAATTTTCACACCCTTTGTAAAGGTGCTACTTGGAAGAGTATACACAGGGCTTGGAAGTAAAATATAAAAGGTGAAGAGTTTATTATCGAAGAGTATATGAGCTGTTAAAGAAGCGCAGAGAAGTCCCACAGTAGCATCATGGCATTTCAGTTGCTCTGGTCAGTCAGACTAAGGTGAGGGGCTGTAGGAAGCCGTCTTCTGGGTCAGATTCTTCATGGCAGTCGCTTTGTAGTGTCATTGCCAGCGCAGCATTTCGTGTTCCTAAAAATGATTATGTCCTTTGGTAGAATTTAGAAAATACAGTTTAGAAGTTAGTAAGTTTGGTTCATCTGAGACATGAGGATTTTTCTTTAAAGATGACAGAAAGAGTACAGCCCTGGGTCTAAGTCTACCACCTTTGAGCCATGTGGACACATCATTATCTTTTTTTTCTAAAGCTCCATTTTCCCACAAATAAAATGGGAATCATGAATAGAAATTTACGACTATGTATGAGTGTTTTTATGTATATGTATGGACAGATATATGCATGTACATGTGTATACCCCACACATGTGCCAGTCTAAGCATTTTATGTATATTTTTACTCTTAATCCTCACAATAATATCAGGAGATGTAGTTACAGTTGTTATCCCCAGTTTTGCAGGTGAGATACCAGAGAGGTGAAGTAATCTGCCCAGGTCACACAGCGTTAGAGCCAGGATTTGAGCACAGCCTGCCTGCAGATCCCCGGCCCTCACCCCTGCCCCTCGCGGACTCACAGTGTGTTCAGATCAGTGTGGTGACACACGGAAAAGCCTTAGGTGAAGGGTCTTTTGCATCGCACTTGAAATGGACTTGAGACTTCAGGGGTGGCAGCCGCCGCTGGTGCTGCACGTGGGCAGTTGACATGGTAGTCCCCCAGGTCAGTCTGGACAGCACTGAGGGAGGGATCTTGCTGCATGCACAGCCAGTTCAAATCTGTCCTCTCCACTAGCTGAACGTTGCTGTCCTGACCCGCTTTTGGGTCTGCATCATGCACAGTTCACCAGATGAGAGGCTCTGACGCGAGCCTCCCTCAGCCTGTCCATATGGCGGGATAACGTGTGCCCGTGGTGTGTCTGTTCTGGGGGGCGGCGCACCTCAGCCAGGGACCTCAGCACACTCGCTTGTGCAGTGAGGGGCCGGAAACTGCACCGGTCCTGCCACTCCAGCAGCGCGTGGCGTCTCCAGTGCCCGCGTTGTAGCAGGGTGAGCTCCATGGCCAGCAGGAGTCATGGTAGTTTAACTTCGCTCACAGTTAAACACTAGTGAAGATGACATTTGAGGGAATTAGGATTTGAGTTCTTTCCATTTCCTGGCCCAGTGAATCATTCCTGGAGAAGTCATAATGTTATAAATTTCATTGGAAGTATAAATCACAAAAGAATAGTTCCTTGACCTCAGCAATTTATAATCTGTATGAGTCATAAATAAAAGCAACATTAAATAAAGCTAAACTAAAGAAGGTGATGCAGATAAAGATATTAATAGTGTTGGCAAGTGGAAGGTTCTGTTGAGGTAGAATTATTTTTCTTCTAGAAGGCAAAATTCTATAGAAGAATAACATAGCCTTTTCTTAAAAAAAAAACCTTTAGCATTGAGGCATCAAATATAAAATGAGTCCCCACTTTATATAAGGCAGTATATTTGGAGCTTGGTAATGAGGCTTTTAAGCCAAGAGTAATGGAATGGACGGCTGTCATAGGAGAATACATATGGGAACACAAAGCATGTGTCACCTTGGGAACCAGGACCTAGGACCTTGGTGACGTTCAAGAGCAAGTGGAAGTTGGCAGGGCATCCCAAGCAGAGCACACGAGTGACATGAGACTGTGGCAGCTGAAAAACCTCACATAATTAGTGGTCACAGGCAGAAAGGGCAGGGAGAGGACAGGAGGCTACAAAGGCCTTCTGGTAGGTACCAGGTCCTGGGTGAGTGTGAAGGAGGCTTCAGAGCCAGTGAAGACGGAAATGAGAAGAAATGGGTTAAATTCATGCAATAAATGTCAAAAGAAAGAGGAATTCTTTCTGTGCAAGAGAACAGCAGGACTGTGACACAGGCCAGGGACATGCTAGGAACACTAGCTTTCCCTCCTGTGAGAATTTGGGCCAGGCAGGAAGTGGCTGGTCACAAGTTCCTGAGAAGACGGTTTCCAGGTCGGCAGAGCTGTAGGCTGAGGTACTCACGGCAGTGAAAAGAATACCCTGTGAGGAGTCTGAGGGTAGAGATAGCTTTTTTGATTTTTTGAGTCAGGGTCTTGCTATGCAGTCGAGGCTGGCTTTGAACTCACTGTGTAGCCCGGGCTATATTCAAACTCTCGGTGATCCTCTTGCCTCCGCCTCCCGAGTGGTGGGATCACAGGTGTGCGCCACCATGCCTGGCTGAGTGGGATTATCTACTGACTGAATGTAGATTCAGTAAATGAGTCAGAGGAACAACAAAGTGAAGATAAGGATGTGTAGAAAAATGACCCAAAGGCCAGCATTTGGGGTGTACCAAAGGATAGCAGGAACCTGAGGTGTGGTGAATTGGGCCTTAAGTTCTTCAGTGTTCTCTGGGGTAGACATCTCTGGTACTGCTCCAGCAGGAGCCTTGGTGGCCTGTGGGCTTGCTTGGCATTCCAGAGACCGTCTTGGTGGTACGTGGACACTGAGCTTCTTGTAAGATCTTTAAGAGCTTCTCAGAGATTTAACATGATGCAGAAACTGCCAGCCGACTCTAGTCCTGTGGAAGGAAGGATCAGGGTTCTGACAGAAGACATTTGGCTTCCAGCCTTGGGAGTTTTCCTGGGCCATGGGGGAGATAGAAGTGTCTTATAGGTTTTGAGAAAACACACCTAGACTGCTTCCTGTCCAGTGCAGAGTCTCTGATTTCTGTCCCAGTGCTCGGTAGGACTAGTAATTTAATTGTCAGAGCAGGAGCAGTTCTTGTCTTATTCCTTTGGCTGATTCTCTGTTTGTTGCTCTGATTATTTTCTAATCCTGGCCTCTCCTTCTCTTTAGAACCAGACTATCAGGTGTACCTGAATGCTTCTAAGGTCCCTGGGTTTTCAGACGAGCCCACTGAACTGGAATGCCGGGTTGTGGACATGAAGAACACGGAGGCAAGTTTCCGTTTTACCGTGTCGTGGTACTATAGAATGAACCGGCGCAGTGACACTGTGGTGACGAGTGAGCTCCTTGCCGTCATGGATGGGGATTGGACGCTGAGATATGGAGAGAAGAGCAAGCAACGGGCCCAAGATGGAGAGTTTATTTTTTCTAAAGAACACACAGACACATTTAATTTCCGGATCCAAAGGACTACAGAGGAGGACAGAGGCAATTACTACTGTGTGGTGTCCGCATGGACCAAACAGCAGAACAACAGCTGGGTGA
Source organism: Hystrix cristata (assembly GCA_004026905.1). Taxonomy (NCBI): domain Eukaryota; kingdom Metazoa; phylum Chordata; class Mammalia; order Rodentia; family Hystricidae; genus Hystrix; species Hystrix cristata. The sequence continues at coordinate 22,397 of PVJO010015511.1, forward strand.
AGAGCAAGGATGTCATCTCCAAACCTGTCAATGTATTCTGGGCATCAGAAGGTAGGAGCTTTATTCTGTTCATTATCCACTTTTGTTTTGTTTTGATTTTGCCTAAGTCGTTGTGTTGTATATTTTCAGATGCACATTCATTAGGAATCAATGCCCATACACTGAGGATCCATAATCACGATATGACTCTCTGTGCTTTCTTTAGACTTAGTAACTGGCACCTGTCCTATACTCCCAGTGCCGAAAAGGCCCCTCTACAACTCACTGTCATTAGGCAAAACCTCATGTTTCCTGGACCCTGTCTCAATGTTTCTTTCTCTTTCTTCCATTAAACAGTGCCGTTTGGCAGCTTTCCATCACTCTGACAAAATACTGGGGAAAATAACTTAAAGGAGGAAAGATTTATTTGGCTCATGGTTTCAGAGATTTCAATCCATGGCTTGTACTTCATCACTTTTAGACCTGTGGCAAAGCAGAAGCATCTGGTGGAGGAAAGCTGCTCACCTCATGGTGGCCAGGAAGCAGAGGGAGGGAAAGAGCCAGGGACAAGAGGTTACCTTCCAGATTACACCCAGGTACCTTCCAGATTACACCCCCCATGACCTAACTACCTACCGATAGTCCATTCAGCTATGAACTCATCGATCAGTTGATTAATCAGTTGATAAGGTTAGCCCCCTCATGATCCAGTCACTTCTTTAAACCCCACATGTAAACATTGCTGCATTGGGAATGAAGCCTTCAGTACATGAGTCTTTGAGGGTTCTTCATATTTAAACTGTAGCAGTTATTAACCTCACTCTCTGAGGACATTGTTTTCACTGGGGCCCTTCTAGTTGGTGACATTTTCTTCCCACACTCCTTATGTAACTGGGCCTACCGGTGGGACTGATGCCCTCCTTGTTCCCCACTGCAGTTGCCAGACCACTTTCTCTCAGCCCTAAGAATATCTTGCTGTGTCCCTTCTGTCCTCAGACCATATCCCCTGCTTTTCACACTGTTGTGTTGGCTCCTAGGTTTCCTATTCATTTGTTGGCAGTGTTAACTTTGGCTTCACAGCCATTGTTTCTGTTACTGCTCCTGTCTTGCTGACTTCATCAGAGTCACCCAGGAGCTTTAAAGACAATCTCAAAAAACTGCCAGATGTTCTATTTCAGTTGCTTTGAGGTACATGCAAAGTGGGCCTCAGAGTCTGATTCCAATGTGTAGCCAAGGCTGAGAACCCTAATGGAGATAATCCTTTCATTCTCAGTCCCTTATCTTCCTCTGTCTGAGTACCATGTCCTCTGTCCTGTGATGGTGCTTCTCTCCCTGTACTCCACATTAGACCAGCTCACGGCTGATAACTGAAAGCCTTCCATAGTCTCAGTTCCAAGCATCCTGTTCTCTAAACATGTCTTCTTTCTAGATTCCCCCTACTACTCCAAAAACAACCCATCATCCCTGCTGGGACCAACCACCTTCCATTGTCCCTCGTTCCTCCAGTGTCTTCACTTCTGTCTTATCTAGGGTGACCCTAGGCTCATGGTACTCCAGGTTACATCCGGTGTCCTGATGTAATTATTACAGCACCTCTTTCAGTCTTAGATGTATCCAAGGCTGGGAGGTGGCGTAAGTTAGGTGGTCAGTCACTGCTACCAACCTTAAATTGGTGCTAACATAGCACTTTCTTGCCTGTACCTGTAATAACCTTAACATTGCCTGGAAGTCATTCTGCATTTCTTTATTTGCCTCCATGTGCTCCTAAGTGATTTTTGCTTACCACCTTCTGCAGACTTCCACCCCCATCAGCTGTTGGTCCTATTTCCCTTTCCCTAAAAAAAAAAAAAATCAGAGAATTTCCACATACTCTACCCTAGGTAGTGAGCCTATGTTACTTATTCTGATGGGTGAGCCTGTGTTGCTTAACCAAAGGCCGGCCTCTCTCACCACTCTTGCACATGGTCCTTGCTTTTGTGTCTTCAATATTTCTCTCTCCTCTGGACTTTTCCCATTGATCTGTTAACCTGTGGCTCAATCTCTTTACCTTTTTTTTAAATGCTAAACTAATCTTGATCTTTTGCCTCCATCTTTCCATTCCCCATAACCCTTACTCTCCTATTATTCTCCTTTCTTTGATAGCCACAGTATTTGGTTTATCTATATTTGATGTATTCTGTTTCTCTCCTCCCATTCTCTCTGGTTCCTGCTCTAATTAGCTTTCCCCCTTGCTGCACATGTTAAGATTGCCAAGGATTAACATACAGTAAAATCGAGTCATTGGTTATCTTACTTGATCTGGCAGGATTTATAACATAGGTAATCATTCCCTCCTTCTGGAAAGACTTTGGTTTTCCCCCTGAGTTGTGGGGCACCACCTTCTCCAGGCTTCCTCCAGACTTCACTGGCTACTTCTTCTTAGCTTACTTTGCTGATTCCTGTTCATTTCTCTAACCCCAAGCATTATACAACCTCAGGACGTAGTCTACTTAACAGCTCCCTTGATAATCTCTTCTAATTTCAGGAATTCAAATACCTTTTATACATCAGTGACTCCCAGTTTTGCAGTTCTACCCCAGGGCCTTTGCAGAACTCCTGACTCAATATTGTGTTGCTGTCTTGACACTTCGACTTGTCTAATGGGATTTCAAACTTCTGTTCAAAATGTACTTCTGGTCTCTGCCAGCTCTCTTCTGTCTTTTCTCACCTTCTCTAATACCATCATTTTAGTAGTTCTAATGAAAATGTTCATTCTTGACACCCCATTCTTCTCTCCTTTTTGTGTGGAGTGTGTGGTACTTGGGATGGAACCCAGGGCCTCACTCATGCTAGGCAGGCACCACCCTGAAATGGAAATCAGGCATGAAACTCCTCAGCTTCAAACTGCAGAGGCTCCCGAGCTCGGCAAAGAACCCAGAGTCCTCTCAGTGGCCTCGGATGCCTACGGCAGCTGACTGCCATTACCGTCTGCCTCTCCCACAACTTTCCGCAGTGTGTACTCCTCTTGGACCACTCTGCCCAGATCCTCACACCTCCAGGCATGTGCCTACCTTCCAGCTCCGTACTTGTGTTCCCTCTGCCTGGAATGCTTTTCCCCAGGAGGAGGTGAGGTGTACTCCCTCTCCTCCTGCAGGTCCTTTGTCACATGGTATCTTCCCTGTGGGGGTGTCCTTGGCCATTCTACCTATACTTGTGGCACACACACACATGCACACACCCCTATACTTTTTTCTCCTTGTCTGTATTTTCTTTCTTAAATGATCACCCTCTAACCTTACCACATATTGTACTTATTTATTTTGGTTGTCTTCCTCCACTAACATATAAAGGGAAGGATTTTCTGTATATTTGGCTTACTGTTTTGTTCCCCATACCTAGAATATGGAGGGCTCTCAATAAGCATTTGTTTAATGAGTAAATGAATGACCAAACTAAAAGAGCGATCCTCGAGAGACAGTGTAGTTTACATGTTCTGCTAATAGGCTTGGTGGAATGAGTGTTCCTGAAAACCTGACGTAAAGCTCTCATCTTATGACCAAACAGTTTATAGAATTAATCATTCTAATAAAGGATAGAAAGATTGGATCTAATGCACTTTTTTATCTATTCAAAAAATAATTAAGTACTTATTAAGCGCCTGACATTGTGCCATTATAATAGTTGAATTCTAACATGTGTACGCTTAGAGATTATGGTTTTGACAGGCAAAGGGAAAGAACACCCTTAAACCTGACGTTAGTGTAAGCAGAGACCCTGGCTCAAAATGGTAAAACAGCATCGCTGAAGTGAAAGAGTAAATCAGGTGAAAGTGATTAGACCCACAAGCGCCCATGCTTCCAGCATCTTAGTACCAAATCCGCTGTGTAATGTTACTGCCGTAGGATTCCCCCTTGCTGTGCTGCTCTGTGACTCGGCAGATGCTCAGGGCGGAAGAGGCGAGTGGTGCGACTCACACTCCGGCCTAGGTTTTGAGTTCAACTGTGCTCTCCCCAACTAAGAGCAAACTCTGTATTGGATCTTTGGAGATGCCTTTGTCTCCTCAAATTCTCTCTCCTGGTGCAATGTCTGAAGGACTAGAAGTTCTTCCCAACCAAAATCTCAGCATCACAAATTCTCACTATCAAGTCCCTCTCTGCTTGCACTCCCTAAGTCTCAGGCTAATCCATCCTGTGTGGCAGTGTTTGGCTCACTTAGAGAGGCACATGACTTTCCTTCTGGTTTCCAGATTTTCATAAGTGGTATTATATGGTAATTTGCAAATAAATTCCTATTTCCTTGACATTTGCTTTTGGACACATTCACTTTAACTGACCCTGTTGAAAATGACCTCCTTCTGGCCCTTCATTCCAGATTCTGTGCTTGTGGTGAAGGCAAGGCAGCCGAAGCCTGTCTTCGCTGCAGGGAGCACATTTGAGATGACTTGCAAAGTGTCTTCCAAGAACATTAAGTCACCACGCTACTCTGTGCTCATCACGGCTGAGAAGCCTGTCGGCGACTTCTCCAGTCCCAACGAAACCAAGCCCATCATCTCCCTGGACCAGGATGCTGTGGTGAAGCTGGAGAACTGGACAGATGCTTCACGGTTGGATGGTGTTGTGTTAGAGAAAGTGCAGGAGGATGAATTCCGCTATCGAATGTACCAAACTCAGGTCTCAGACGCGGGGCTGTACCGCTGCGTGGTAACAGCCTGGTCGCCTGTTGGGGGCAGCCTGTGGCGAGCAGCGGCAACCAGTCTCTCCAATCCTATTGAGATAGACTTCCAGACCTCAGGTAAGAGGGAGCTCTGAATCGTAGATCGAGCTAGAAGTGACTTCCAGGGTTTTGATCAGTTATTCTCATTTTTTTTTAAAAAAAAAAGCTTCAGTGAAATAGAATTTATATGCCCATTTAAAGTACATCATTTGATGGCTTTTCATATAGTCACAGCATTGTGCAACCATCACTATCGTCGATTTTAGAACATTTTCAGAATACTGAAAGAAAGCCTGGACCACTTAAGTGGTACCATCCAATCTCACCTCCCTCCTCCACCTCCCATCCTCCAGCAACCATAATCTACTTCCTGTCTTTTAGATTTGCCTGTTCTAGACATTTCACACAGGTGGAATATAATTTGTGGCCTTCTTATCTGCTACTTTCATTTAGCATAATGTTTTCAAGAGTCATCCATGTTGCAAGATGTGCGGTACTTCATTTTTATGGCTAAATAATATTCCATGTATGGATAATCCTGCATTTGGTTTCTCATTTCATGAGTTGATGGACATTTAGGTGTCGCCAGTTCCTGACTATTATATGTAAAGCTTCTGTGAACAGTCACGTGCAAGTTTTTTTTGTGACTATATGTTTTCATTTCTGTCCTTAGTTTTCCAAAAAAATAGACTGAAACCCAACCACTTCAAATTCTTTAGGGATGCTGGTAGATGTAAAAAAAGCAAGGAGGGAACTGAATTTGTGGAGAGTCTAAATGGCTTGCCGAAAGTGGAAGGCTGTTGAGCATGGTAGTGCATGCCTGTAATCCCAGCACTCAGGAAGCTGAGGCAGAAGGATCACTGGGAGTTCGAGTTGTAGCCTGGGCTACCTAGTGAGTTTGAGGCCAGCCTGAGCTACATAGTGAGACCCTGTCGCAAAAAAAAAAATAAAAAAGTGGAAGGTTGAGAGCTGAGACCCCCGTGATACCCAGTTGCCTGGCTTTCTGTGCTCAGGGTCCCCCGGGGCTGAAGGCTGTGACTTCTGTTCTCGGCTAAATCATCAGAACAGTGTTTTGTTCCCGCCTGTATTCCTTGCCTTGCTTTTAGATTGAAAAAAAACAAGATTTCCTACAATTAGTCACCAGAGCTACTGTGGTATGGCTTAATGTAGCTATCCACTTTTATTTGTTAAGAATAATTATTATTGGTATTGTCTGTAGGAAAGTTGATTAAAACAAGGACATTTTTATGTCTATTATGAAACGATTTTCTCTTTGGTGACTAGAAAGTGTTACCCTGTAAGGCCGAAAGGTCTGCTGTTGTTGATGGCATGGGTACCAAGTATACACTCTCAAATAGAAATATTTCTTACCGTCTGGGTGTGGTGGTGCGCACCTATATTCCCAGCAGTCTGGGAGACTGACACGGCGGGATTACAAATTTGAGGCCAGCCTGGGCAATTAGCAAGATCCTGTCTCAAAATAAAAAATAAAAAGGGTTAGGGTTGTAGCTCAGTGTGAAGGTTGTGGGTTCAATTTTCAGTACCTCAAAAAAAAAAAATCTTCCTCATATATGTAATTCATTAAAATCCTCTTACAAATATGTGTATGTGGGTATATTTCAGCAGAAGATGAAATAAAAGCTTTAAATCCTCAATCTTATTTAGAATACTATCGTGAAGGATTATCATTTGTGACCTTGAGATTAAAAGTTTTCACTAACTATCCTGGGTTACACTTAGAAATTTCTGAATATATAAATATTTATACTCATCTAAAAAAATTTAGGCATTAATATAACAAATGCATGATTTTTGTTGAATTGAATTATTTGCATTTATTTTATATTTAACTAGGTTCTAATAGTGTTTTCTATAATATTTTTGACCTTTTATGGCAAAATAATCTTTTAGCATTTCTTAACTTCTAAATTAATAAAGCATGTAAGCATTGATTGAAGCCCTTAGACTTGGAGAGTAGATAAAACATAGGTTTCTTTTTGGTTTTTTTGAGACAGGGACTCTATGTAGTTCAGGCTGGCCACGAGCTCACAGTGATCGTCCTTCCTCTGCCTCCAAAGTGCTGGGATTAGAGGTTGTGCTACCATGCCCAGCAGATAGGCCTCTTTTATAGTGTATATATTTGCTTGTTTTTACTAGCAGCTATATTGAGACATGACTTACATAGCATAAAAATTTACCAATATAGAGTGTACAATTCAGTAGTTTTTAATATGTGTACAGAGTTGAATGACCCCAGAAGGAAACCCCATTCTCATTACTAATTACTCCCATCCTCTCACTCCCTGACCTTGGCAATAACTGATCTACTTTGGCTCACCGCAGATTTGCCTCTTCTGGCCATTTCATATGAATTGAATCATATACTATGTGGACTTCATACCTGGCTTCTTTCACTTAGGCATAATGTTTTCAAGGTTGATCTATGTTGTAGCATTTTCAGTACTTTGTTGCTTTTTATGGCTAAATAATATTCCATTGCATGGATATACTCTATTTTGCTTATTTATATGTTGAAAGGCATTTAAATTATTGCACTTTTTGGCTACTATGAATAATGCTGCCATCAACATTATTTGAAAATAGTGTCTCCTGTTCTATAAGTTGTCTTCATACTTTCTTAATGGTATTCCTTAAAATACCAAAGTTTTTTTTGTTTTGTTTTTTGGTTTTTTTGGGTTTTTTTGGTGCCAGGGATCAAACTCAGGGCCTTGTGCTTACCAGGCAACACTCTAACCACTGAGCTAGCCCCCAGTGTCTTTAATATTGTGAAATCTAATTTATCTGTTTTTTCTTTTTGTCGGTTGTTATCTTTGGTGTCATTTAAGAAATCCACTGCATGATTCAAAATAATGAAGACTTATGCCTATGTTTTCTTCTAGGAGTTTTATAGTTTTAGCTCTTATATTTACATCAGTGGGTCTATTTTGAGTTAATTTTTGTATGTGATATGAACAAGAGGTCCAACTTTGTTTTTTTTCAGGAAGGTACCGGATTCCACTAGCACCATTTGTTAAAAAGTCAATGCTTTCTCTCTTGGTGTATCTTATCAGCTGTGTCAGAAATCATTTAATCCTAAATGTAAGAGCTTATTTCTAGACTCTCAGTTCTATTCTAGTAATCTGTATTTCTGTCTTATACCAATATCACATTGTTTGAATATTATAGCTTTGTAGTTAATTTTAAAATCAATAATTGTGAGTCTTCTAGCTTTGTTATTTTGAAGATTGTTTTGGCTATTCTGGATCCCTTGCATTTTCATATGGCTTTTAGGCTCAGTCTTTTCGTTTTTGTAATAAAAATAATTGGCACTTTTGATGGAGGTTGTATTGAATTTGTAGAACAATTTGGGACTAGTATTGCCATTTAACAGTATTGTCTTCCAGTACACAACATGAAATGTCTTTGTATTTATTTAGGTGTTCTTTAATTTCTTTCAGTGTTGTTTGTTTTCAGTGTACAAATCTTGAACTTCTTTTGTTAAATTTATCCTAATTTTTAATTGTTTTGATGTTGTCATAAATGTACCTTTTTTCTTTTACACCATACCAGGGATTGAACTCAAGGCATCGCACATGTGGGTGAAGTGCTCTGCTAGTAAACTACATCCCCAGCTCATGTTAATTTTGAGACAGAGTCACTAAATTGCCCAGGCAGGCCTTGAATTTGCAGTGCTCCTGCCTCAGGCTGCCAAGTAGCTGGGATTATAGGCGTGAGCATGATTCTTGGCTCACCTTCTTAATTTACTTTTCAGCTTGTTTGCTGCGGTTGTATAGAAGTACACTGATTTTTATATATTGATCTTGTATCCCAAAACCTTGCCTCGTTTATTAGTTCTAATAGTTTTTTTTGGGGGGGTTCCTTACAATTAACTTTTTTCTTTATAATTTTAAAAATACAATATCATTCTATCTATGAATAGAGATAGTTTCACTTCTTCTTTTCAAAGCTGAATACCTTTTATTTCCTTTTCTTACCTAATTCTGGGTTAGAACTTCCAGCACACTGTTGAGTAGAAGTGGCACTAATGGACATCTTTGGCTTATTTCTGATCTTAGGGAAGAAGCATTCAGGTTTTCACCATTAAATAGCAGGTGAACCATGGATTTTTCATAGACGCTTGTTACCAGATTGAGGGAGTTTTCTTCCACTCCCAGTCTGTTGAGTGTTTTTATCATAGAGAGATGTTGGGTGTTGTCAATGCTTTTTGTGTCTGGTAAGGTGAGATGATGATGTTGTTTTTATTCTGCATTTGTGTATCTGTTTTGTTCTCTGTAGGAGTCAGTTCCATCTTGTTTTACATTTGCTATTTGATCTTTCTTTTAAATTGTTATGTGGGAGAGGGGAGACATAAAATATTTTGTATGTATTTGAGGGTGAGGAACAGATATTGAATCTATTCTTCAATTCTTTATAAATTTCAACATAACAGATAAAAATCACCATAGCTTCCAGGGTAAAAAGACTGCCTAAGGTTTTTATTTTATTTAATCTGTGGAGTTGTCCTGACCAGTTCACATTTTAATTAAAAAAAGCTGTCATCAAATTCAGCCTCCAACATAATGCTGTAGTCCTGACTAGCCCCCAGCAAACATCAATTTGAAACTGAAGAGTCTTCTCTTCCTAAAAATCAGTGGCACTCCTTAAGTCACATGACAAAGAGGTCTTCCTAGTGTCCATCTCCTTGTCCTGTGATCTCAGGCCGCCCCACTCTTGTTGCTGAAGACTGGTTTTCCCAAGGGGACCTACTGAATCATTGCTTTTACTGATTCAAGTGTCAAGGGGGAAAATAGGATTTAAATTTGATGGTATAGGCTTTAGCTTTTTAAAAGAATAATAAATTTTTTCTCCTTAATATGGAAAATTTGAAAATAAAGTTAAATAGTAGAAAGAAGGAAAACAGAATCATCCATAATCTTACCAAATGGAGAAAAATTTGTGTTGGTCATCTTCGTAGAGTTTTCCGCTTGTATGTTTTCTTCATGACTTTGAGATCAGGCTACATATATAATTTTATGACCTGCTTTCTCCCTCTAATGTTATAAGATAAACATATTTACTGCTACAATAAATTCTAGGTAAATACTAGCTTTAATGACAATATATAGTAGAATTTGCTTAACCATTATTCTATTGAGAGACATGCAGATGGTCTGTCATTTTTGTTTTTAAAAAAATACTTCTATTAGCATCCTTTTTCTAGGGCTGAGGTTAGAACATGGTTCGTGTCAATGTTTATGTTTAAAAGCTAAGTGGTTCCTGTACTCTCTGCAGACTAGGAAGCAGGGGACTCCTAGTGACTCTGGTTGTTCACTTAAAAATCTGTGTGCCCTAGTCTGTCATCTGTGAAGTTAACCAGACAGATCTGCTCACAAAAACAGCCTTACCTCAGAAATTGACCATAATGAAAATATTCCTAAGCCTGGGATAATGACCGTATTGACAGTGAGCTGTTGATTTCATTAGAAGGAAATCTGCTATTGTGAATAGCTCGCTGCATTGAAGGCCTTCTTCGCCAGGCCTGGTCCACTTTGTGAGCTGTAGCACAGACCCCTTGCTACAGGCCTGGTCGTAGCACAGCTGCGACCGGTAGGGGAAATCAGAGCTGCAACTTGTGATCTCAAAGGCATTTGGGGTTTTCTTTGGAAATTACAAAGAAAATGTAACATTTGTTCAAATTAGGTAAGTCTTTCTTTGCGTTTTTGAATTCAAAAAATAGAAACATAACCCATTATGAGGACTTCTTCATGTTTTGTCATTTTGTGTTTTCTTCTAAGGTTTCCAAGCACTTTTTAAAAAGCCCCCTTAGAACAGTAGCTCCATCTAGTGCCATGAAATTTCTGACCTGTTTAAAAAAAAAAATGTAATCCCCATTCATTCACCCTGGTGGCCACTACCCAGAATTCACCAATGGCCACTATGGCATAGCACCCTAGTGATCACCAGAGAGCCAGCTCAGAGCATCAGCCTGATCCTGTCCCTCCTCACTGATATAAGCAGAGCTAGTCCAAGATGACAGGGACCTGAGAGCCTGCGTGACTGAGGAGATGATGTCCAGAACTAGATTAGGTTCCTAGGATGGCCATTTTGTCACCAGCTCTGTCCCTTTGGAGTTAAGTCCTCTGCTGCGCTCTAGTCCATCAAAACCCTCAGCGCTCCCCACCAGGGCTTCCTGCCCGCTAGTACTCCATATTCTATGTCCATCCTTTACCTTTCTCCCAGAAAAGCACAAATTAGACCTGTGCTTTGTGTTATAAAAATGTCTAATGAGTTCATCTTATTAGTCATTAAGTTGAAATGAAAATTTAGCCATTTCAATTAATTGCTTCGTTGGATGATGTGACCTTTTACACTCCCAAGGTCATTTCTCCTGGTTGTTTTTAAAAAAAAGTACTTCGAGGTACTTTTTCCTTTCTGGTAATCTGAGCAAGAAAATAATCACACCTGAATTCTTAGCTTCTAATGAGTTTTGATTCGGCACCCAGGGCTATATTTCCTTCCCAGGAACCTCAGGGGAATCCCATGGCACCGATGTTCTGGAGCCATCTTTCAGGTTTCCTTGTTCCTGGGTTTTAGGAGTTGGGATGATAAGGTAAACATTGAACTCTCAGGATCAGCTTGGCTTAAGGCTGGAAATGCTCTCACCTAATGGATTCACAGATTAGTTAAAAGTAATAAATACACCTACAGTGTTCACAGGGAGTTGGCAAGATGAATCCTATCTGGATAGAGACATTATGTTTGTTTTACTAGACTTTTTAAGAGCAGTTTTCAGTTCATAGCAAAATTGAGTAAGAAGTACAGAGTCCCCATATATTCCCTGTAGATTTGTGTAGACTCGACTTGTGTAGACTTCTAAAAGGAATATCCTGGCTGCCTCAGTTTCCCCTGCCAGACTGGAGTATGATTTCACTTTTTTTTTTTCTTTTTTTGATGCTGGGGATCGAACTTAGGGCCTTGTGCTTGTAAGGCAAACACTGTAATCACTGAGTTAAATCCCCAGCCCCGGAGTGTGATTTCAAATGCTTCTTCCATACTTTATAAAAACACTGTCACTGTCAGAATTTCTCACTCGATACTAGATTTCAGCCTTTAAATAGCTGGACCCCTGACCCCAGCACCCAGCACAGCACACCGAGGCCACTCACTCCGTTGGGACCAAAACCACCTGTAGTTCAGACCCTGTCCTTTTGGTCTCCAAGCTCCCTGGCCTAGAGGGAAGCACGCAGAACCAGAAACAACTCAGGCTATAATCAGGGGGAGGTGGGGATGGTCTCCAGATGAGATGTGATTCCGTCAGAGAGAAGGTAAAGCAAAAGCCAGAAACAGAAGAACTCTTTAGGAAGAGCTCTGTTTTGGTTTCATCTTAACCTGCAGTTCATTTGGATAAGCCTGAAGTCTGTGTGTCTCTGAATAGAAGAAAGGCAACCTCAGAGCACCAATTCCATGAGTTTCTAGACTAGTTCCCAGAAAAGAAAACTAAATTTAGATGCCATTACAGTATCAAGGAGTGGAAACTGAACAGGTGAATAACAAGACTGGTGTTACTTTCTTCCAGGTCCCATATTTAATGCCTCTGTGCATTCGGATACACCATCAGTCATCCGGGGAGATCTGATCAAATTGGTCTGTAACATCACTGTCGAAGGAGCACTGGATCCAGGTAGCTCCTGCCATTCCTTCCCGTCCCCTGTATTTTTGAAAATATTTCTCATCTCATCTGCCCTGCGTTACACAGCTATGGGAAGTCAAGGGTTAGATTGTCCGTCTCCATGGTGCTTGGCTTGACACTGCCTTAGTTGAATGGTTGCATGGATCTGTTGGATCTGTTGGATCCAAATATTTAAATTTCAGTTGCCAGGACACTCAGTGGGTCCCCTCTGGTACTAATTTGAAACCCAGTGGCAGGACTTACTCCCGCTCTGTGTCTTTCATTCCTTTAGATATTACCAAGCACCTTCAATTATAAGTGCTGCTGTAAACGCTGGGAGTAGAATAATAAACAAAAGTCTAATTCTGTCTTTCATGGAGTCTGCAGCCTAGTTAAGGACACAGGCAAGAAGATAGCAATTAACACTATGAGGAAATGCAGAGCAGAGTAAGGGAGTTTTAGCAAGTGACCAGGGCTTTTATTTTTGTATATATTATAGAATTTTTAGGAACTTTTTCTTCACAGAAAATATTTTAATATTACCAACACCATACCTAAGAGTTGTGGGACCATCCACCTCACACCTTTTCTGCTTGTCCCCATTAAGTGACAAGGTAATGTCCCTCTCTTGCTTTTGATCCTTAAGGGTTGAAAGAACATTTACTACACTTGGGGTGCCTGTGTTGTTTGGGAGGACTGTATCCACCTCTGCCTTTTCCCAAAGGCACTGTGAGGAACCGGACTCTCTAGGGGCTGCCTTTCTCTCCCCTGCTCCCTTGACCCTGGACACTGTCCTGCCCCACCCCATCGTAAGCTGAACCATGGCATCATGAAGACTTGCACCTTACAAAAGACAAATTGTGCAGGCTGTCTGTGTTTCTGTGTGGGGGCTGCTGAAAGTGTGGCTGGCGTATGTGTGTGGGGCGGGGGGAGGACAAGAAACAGGTTTCATTTGGTAAGAAGGGTCAGGCACCCGCACAAAGCGGGGTGACCTGTCATGCAGCCAGAGCGAGTGCCCAGTGTGGCAAGGCACTGGGGCTTCCGGCATCTGGAGCAGAGGCCTGGACCTGGCAGCCCCTGACCACATGCTCATCTGGCTTCTGCAGGACTTCAGTGGACAGTTCAGGTGGTGACCAGTTTGGGGTTTTCCGTAAAGGACCCAGTAGGAGATATTTTGGACTCTACAGGCCAGATGGTGTCTGCAGCAACTCCTCAGTTCTGCCACCATAGCAGGAAAGCAGCTGTAGATAACAGTGTAAACAAATGGCTCGGCTGTGTTCCTGTGGGACTCTGTTTACCCAAACAGGCGTGGGCTGGATTCGACCTGCAGCCGGTAGTTTACCGATTGATACCAACGTTGGCTGTCTCAGGGAAGCTGAATGTGAAGGAACTTTGGAGGTAGGAAAAAGAAGATTGTGGGAGATGTAAGAAAAGGAAACGAAAGAAACTCATCAAACTGATGAAATTGGTTAACTCTATTCATGGGGGTAGGAACTGAGGAAAATAGGTCTTAGGCGAGTGGCCACTACTGTACTGAGATGTGGAGATCAGATACAAAGGTGGCATTCAGAAGTGGAAATGAAAGTAAAAGCAGAAAAGATTGCCAAGGAAAGGGAGAGAAATCCTTCTTAAGAGTTAGAATAATGTAATGCTATTTTTACCCTTTTATCTCATTTATAATATATACAAAAATAAATCCTTTTTTTTAAAAATAAATCCTTTAAATGCTCTTTCTTAGTAAATTAATGGGTCACCAGTTGTGCCTTTAGTGTAAAAATATTTTTCTCCAGTGTAATTGCTAAAGCTATAGGTAGCTGATAATCTTGCAGATTGTAATTTTCCAGAACTTTGCACTCTTAGACCGTGTGGGTGGAAGATTCTGAATAATTAAATACACGTTGTAATTTAGTTTTTTCTCACTCATCCTGCGGACTGTAAGGAAATTCTCTTTTGGAGAGTTGCATAAGTGGAGAGTTGCATAAGAGGACTATCGTGCCCCTGTGCCAAGGTAGGTGGCAGAGCACAGGTCATGCCATGGGTCAGCTTCTCTAGAAGCAGAGCCCACAGTGACCCTTTGATGGGGTGCCCTCTGGGGAGTCTGTGAGGGAGTGGAGATAGAGCTGAGGAAGAAGGCAGGTAGAGGTGAGAATGCAGAACAAGTCTTCCTGCATGGGGCTCTAGGACATGAGTCACCTTGAGCAAGAGGACCAGGCTCTTCCTTCCCCACAGCAGAGCCCAGAGGGGTGAGTGTGTTTGCTAACCTTCACAAGGCACGTCCAGGATGCGGCTTCTGTCAGCTAAGGCCCATCCTCTGGAGAAGGTGGAGGTGCGAGAGCTTCAGCGGCCAGAGCCTGCAGCAGGGAGTGGGGCTCAGAACACCAGCTGGTCCAGGTGGGCGCCAGCAGCATCTGCCACAGGTGGTGCTGCCCTTCCCGTGAGCAGTGTCTGTTTGTAAGACCAGCTATTGGAACTATGCGGGCGATGAGTCTGGTGACCAACTTTTATTGAGCGTTGGTGCTGTTCTAGGCATTTTTATAAATACAGGTAATTTAGCCATGGGTGCTATTATTTTCATTTATAGATGAGGAAACTAAATTGCAGTGAATTTAAGTGACTCACCCTTGTCATAGCTAGTGATTGCTGGTGCTGGGATCTAGCCTATGTAGCCCACCCCAGAAGGCACAGTGGGGACTCTGAGGTTAGAGTCTGGGCACAAGTACTGGAAGCACAGTTTTGCCTTTTTGCCTTCAGTAACCTCAGGTGACAGCAGCACTGGGTTAGAGTTTCCACTGAGGACATGAGCACGGTCAGGTGTCCCTCTGCCCCTGGCACCTGAAGGTATGAGGAAGTTGACGGCCATCGTGTCGGCCCCACAGAGCTGGTCTTCGTGAATAGAAATGACTTACATTCTGGGAACAAGAAAATTTTATGCTCAAGTTCCACAGAGGGTTGGTAGGGAGAAAAGGGGGATACTGTATTTTCAGAGTGTGCTGAAAAGGAATTATCATTGGGATGATTTTGTAGAAATTTCTGCTTTTAGTTTAGCTTACGTTCTTTTTCAGTACGTAAACATCTGAACATTTATTTGCCTTACAATATGCTTTTTGGAGCTACTAATATACTTTTACTGAATGAATAAATGCTACTTTTTGTATAAATTGCATTATGTATACTATACATATACTTACACATACATACGTTTTGTCAGGAGGATTTCAGCTAACTCATGTTTGTGGCTCACGGTCCATACTTGTCTGCTGGATAAATGTCAAAACAGACGCAGCCAGTATCAGCTGGTACCAATGAAGAGATGCAGTCAGGGGCTTCGGCTGTGTGCTCGCCTTCCACTGTCTTTGAGAATTACACTGTGCCAAAGTCTTCCTTGCCTGTATTAGTTTATTTGAGGCTGTTACAACCTTAATTTTGCAGAGTACTTTACGATCCAGCAGGAGTACTCACTGGGACTGTTAAACTATGTTCAATTTTCTCAGTTGACATTTTTTTCCTCTTGTTTTGAACGTAAGCATATCTGCAAGAAAAAAAAAAGACAGTGAACAATAAAATCTAAATTGTTTACAACTCTAAATTTTGTACAATTCATTTTACGTACATTTCATCTCTTACGACTTCAGTGTCTTTCCAGTCTTGGGTTCTTCTGCCTGAAATGTTGAAGGACCTTGCGTTCTTTGGGAGACAGAGTATGTGATGTCACCACCTACCAGCTTTACATTCAGTGTTGTCTGCGGAGGCACTTCGGCCCTGACCCTTCTTCCTGTGACTCCTCAGGCTGGGTGGTGGCAGTAGGGTGTTTAAGAGGCTGGACCCTGAGGCTGGACTTCCTGGGTGAAGTTGTGTCACCACAGAGGCAGATATGATAATCCCTTCCTCACAGGCTGCTGTGCAAATGCATGCAGAGCGAAGCAGGCCTACATGGTTACATACGTGGTAGCTGCGTGAATCTCTTGCTCATTGCTCTGACCTCGATGCTTGGCTTGGTGATTCACAGATAACATGGCCTTTGACGTGACCTGGTTTGCGGTGCACTCCTTCGGTTTGGACAAGGCGCCTGCTCTCCTGTCCTCCTTGGATCGGAAGGGGATTGTGACCACAGCGAGGAGGGACTGGAAGAGCGACCTCAGCCTGGAGCGTGTGAGTGGGCTGGAATTTCTGCTACAAGTACATGGCTCCGAGGACCAGGACTTTGGCAACTACTATTGTGCCGTGACTCCCTGGGTGAAATCCCCGACGGGTTCCTGGCAGAAGGAGACAGAGATCCTCTCCAAGCCCATCTTTATAACTGTGAAGATGGATGGTAAGCACGGCGCACAGATGCCCTCGGTGTTTGGGGACTGCCTTCTCCGTGCACGTCACAGGCTTCCGTGGTTTGAGTTCTGCGGCACTGCATGTCCAACTCACCTTCTCTGTGGGCCTGGGCTGGACTCAG
The DNA here is from genome assembly GCA_004026905.1 of Hystrix cristata. Classification (NCBI taxonomy): domain Eukaryota; kingdom Metazoa; phylum Chordata; class Mammalia; order Rodentia; family Hystricidae; genus Hystrix; species Hystrix cristata. The sequence continues at coordinate 39,181 of PVJO010015511.1, forward strand.
GGACAGCAAGTAGCCCTTGCTCAGTCCCAGCTCTGTTGTCCTGTGCTGGGGGCACTGGTGGAAAGTGATTTCAAGATTTATTGGCAAGATTTTCAAGGCTTTGCCTCTTGTAAATTCTGTAGAAATCTACTTTCCCGTGTCTTGAGTTTGTCAAGTATTCTGCCAGGGGGCGGCAGAGAGCAGCACTGAAAGAGAGAATGCAGGTCTCCGGAGAAGCCATATTAGATGCTGGCTGCTCTCACCCCCCTGTTCACCAGCAGAGTGGAGACTTCACAGAGCCCCCAAATGGGAGGATGACTCCCAGTTCCTCTAGTCCATACTGACCACCAGGGTCAACCTAACTGAATGGTCAGACCTCTGTTCCCTGAGCATCGAAGGCGAGAATACTTGTTTCTTGGTTTATAAGATACACATCTCCCCTACAGAAAGCTACAGAAATAAATGTCAATTGGGATAACATGCAGAATTGAAGTTGGGTGCCTCCAAGGATCAGCAGAAGCCTTAGAAGTGTTTCTCTATTGATATGCCGTTTGGGGTGATGGACCTGAGAACCCCAACTCTTCCACAGACTGATTAGCTTTTCTGATCATCTCCTTTCTTTTAAAATGGGACAATGGTGTCTCACAGGGCCGTTGGGAAAGTCTAACCATATTAAACAGGCTCAGTGGTACCCATCCAAGGAGCGCAGTACTTGGGGAAGGGAAGACGGGGCTTCAGGAGTAGCATCTAAACAGTGTTTGTACATTTTTGAAATATCTGTCATCTATAGCATGTTTGCATCTTGGAAGTTCCTTGCTTGAAGTTACTGTATATGAAAACCCAGATTTACCAAACAAGAAGGGGAGTGATTATTCACTTTGCTAGATAATTTACTATAGTGTTACTTAAAATAGCTCCCTTAGTACACTTCAGTTATTTGATGCATAGAATTGATTTATGCGGAGTTTTTTTAAGGATGCATCTGCTGCTGAACGAGCAGTGCCCTTATACTGACTTTTAAAAATCAATCTCCTGCCAAACCCTAAAAAGCAAGTTGACATTCAGAGGCATCAAGTGAAATCTTTTTTCTGCTTCCACCCCACAGAACTGTCTGGGGAGATGCTTACTCATTTTGTCAATAGCTCAGCCGCTCCTATCTGCAGCACTGTGCTAGGTGCTGGGTGGTGCCGGGTGTGGGATTTGTGAGCTCTGATCCCTGGGGAGATCCAGCTCCAGGGTTAAGGGAGGCGACAGTCCCTGCCGCCTCTGTGCAGCGCTGACGCTTGTCCTTGTCCTCTCCCTCCTAGTGCTGAACGCCTTCAAGTATCCCCTGCTGATCGGCGTGGGTCTGTCCACGGTCATCGGGCTGCTGTCCTGCCTCATCGGATACTGCAGCTCACACTGGTGCTGTAAGAAGGAGGTGCAGGAGACGCGGCGGGAGCGCCGGCGGCTCATGTCGATGGAGATGGACTAGGCGGCGCACAGGGAGGGACGTTGTGGGACAGTGGGGGTGAGAAGAGGACAGTGATATTTTAAGACGCAGTGTGTTACACTAAAACCAGTCCTCTCTAATCTCAGGTGGGACTTGGCGCTCACTCTTTCCTGCATGTCAAGGTCTGAGCGCGGACATGTTTACCAGCACACAGCTCTTCTTCCCACAGCACTTTCTGATATGTAACAATCGAGTGTGTGTTTTCCCAACTGCAGCTTTTTAACGGTTAACCTTAGTCTAATTTTTTTTCTCCTACTGGCTTCTAGATCCTCTGATTTGTGTGCGTTGATCACTTTTGTTGCGAGGGCTTGTGGTGAGGAAGGGGTACCGGCGTTCAGAGTTCTTTATCTTGGGTGAGACTGTGCCCACCCGCAGAAGGGGCTCACTTGGGGAGAGCTTCTGTGGCTCCCCCTGGCCGAGAGATGACACAGACCTGTGCCAAAGGCTAGTTTGTGGTTTTTACTGCCCTACCCCATCCCCTATTTCTGGGGGTTTAGACTACATTTGAAATCTAAACTTGGAATATGTAACTTCTCATTGAGCCCAAATGCTTTTTTTTTTCCTCTCTGCCCCTCTTCATTTCTTTTGCCTTTGTTTTCTGTAAGCGTGCTGATAGGGCAGCCCTGGAGTCTGGAATTTGGCTTTCCACCAAGCACCTTATCTTGCCACCTTCGCCTTAAGAATGAATATGAAGACAAATACACAGCCACCTCTGCCCAGGGCAGTTAGAAATTCTATGAGGAAGAGGCAGTTGGGGACCAGGAAAGGAACAGACGTTCTCTCGGATGGATCTGTAACCACTGAGCCCTGTGGGCCCCAGTGAGAGCGGGTGAGGAATCTAGGTTAGGGTGACGCAGCCTGAGCCAGAAGGTCGTGGGGCCAGGGCGACACTAGGCTGAAGAAGCCCCTCTGTTCCCCCTCCTGCCCTTCACGAGAGGCAAAGGTGTTGGCTACCAAGGGACTTGCAGGGGACCCTCAGATATGCCATGTCCTTCACATGCCACTTGGGTTCCTTCACGTGCAGGCAAATTGCTGCCTGCAAGATTGACTTCAAGGACTCAGAAATTGCCTGCAGGAATCGTGTATTTTCCATGACCTTTTCAGTCCTTCAAGTCTTTTTAAGATCCCCTGCAGGGGGCTAGTGAGAGAGGGTATACTTTGCGGTATGTTTGCTTTCCTATTAGGAAACCAGCAATTTACTGTCATGTGAACGGCCTATAAAGTAGGGTTGAGAGCAGTCGCTTTGCCTGACTGTGCCCCTGGGGGACAGAGGAGCAGAGAGAAGAGACTGTTCAGGTCCCCGGCTTCTTCTGCTTCCGCAGCGTGCCCCTCAAAGCCCCAGCTCCCTGAAGCATCTCCCACCCCGCACTGCACTGGCCTTCCAGAAGCATCCCAGTGGGGTTTCCCAAGGCTCCCCAGTGACTCATGCCCTAATTGCAATCCCCTGTGCTTTTATCCTGGCTCTAAAGGATAACACTTCTGTCTTCCAAAAGAGGAAAAGATTGATTTGTTTTGAGCAATAAAGTAATACAAAATGATAGCCACTCACGTGCAGCTCTTTGTCACCGTGGGCCAGATGAGCCGAGCTCCTGCCTGCTCCCCTTCTCCTCTCTTTCCCTCTCTCTGCTGCCCATGACCAGGTCTGCACTTATCACTGAGTCGATCCCAGAGGCAGATTTCTACCTGGTTTTCCCTTTTCATTTTGCCCATCAAGAGGACCACTCCTGTAACAGAAACTCTAGATTCTGTGCTGATGGTTGCAGCACAGCTGGGTTCCAGGCCTCAAGTCTGGTGGGAAAACAAGCAGCAGGTATGCCCAACCCAAGTGAGAGACTAAAGGAGAAAGAGACCTCGACAGCACTAGATTTGGGTATTTTCTATGTGTCATTTTCCAAATGTGCTATTTCAGAGGGGGTGGGACACAAATGATTGTATACAAGCAAGAGTTAGAGCAAAAGGTGCTGTATTAGTAGCAGCCAGTGCTCTTGAACTCTCACAGTTACTAAAAGAAGGTCATGGATTGTTATAGGACAGGTCCTTCTCAGTAAGAGGAAAAAGTACTTACTTTGGACAGGACCAGGTGGATCACACCAGACACTTGGTGGAGGTAAAAGGATCATGTGGTCACGTGTTGTACCTTTTCCTTTAAAATGGATAGTGCAGTTCAAGGCTGAGTTGCTACAGCACTGACCTCCACACATCCCTGCTGTGTCCATTGGGCCACCCAAACCTCAAGTCACCCAGGGGCAGAGAGCGGGGGCAGAAATCCCAGGACATTGCACCAAGGACCTACTTCCTTCCAGGGACATAAACTTGCCTAGGATGTGTGTCTGTTTTAAAATGTGAGATACGCTCATGTACCAAATAGGGCTCCCCACAAAGTGCTCTTCTGGGAGAAGCTGCTGCTAGCAGCGCTGGGCATGAGTGAAGGAGGGACCGAGCCAGGCTTCACACGGATGAGATTGCACTTCTTGACAAAAAGAAACTATTGAAGGTTGGGTTTTTTCCTAATCACAAAGGTATGCCCAGAATGAGCCTAAGCTATGTTGAGATAGAAGCCTCAAAATTACTTTAGATTGTTTACTTTATGATGTTTACATACACGTTTCACTTTTTAAAAAAAAATAAAAGAAAAATGCAAACTCTGGCTTTTTAAAAACTTTTCCAATTTTTCACGGGACGGTGGAACTCTGACTCACCAGCTGGACTAAATCTTAATTTAGAAATGTATTTATGTGTATATTTCCCCCTTCTAGCCACGTGGCTCCCTCCTGCCCAGATCTTTGTCTCTTTCCCAGTGGCTCTTGCCTCTTGCTTTGCAGACTGCCTGCAGCCATGATTTTGTCACTGACATCTGTGAGCCAAAGACTGAGCCTTTTTGGCGGGAACAATAAGCAATACTACACAACTTGCTACTTTCAGAAAACTTTTTTTAGCTTCACCGATGACAACAGAGGAAGAAGGGAACTGGGATTTGGGTAAGTTCTCCTCCGCTGTTTGACCAAATTTTCAGTGGTAAATATATGTGCAGATCACTAGAAGAACAGGTTGACTTTCTTTCTTTTTTAGTGTGGCACATAAGGATCTGCAAAATTTTCCGTAGACAAAGAAAAGGTCTTAATGTATTTTTGTCCATATCCAATGTTATATGAACTAATTGTATTGTTTTATACTGTGACCACAAATATTATGCAATGCACCATTTGTTTTTATTTCATTAAAGGAAGTTTAATTTAAATTGAAGTTGTGTGAGGAACTTGATATTGGCCTGTTTCCCTTCCATCTCTCCAGTGTGAGGGATTGTGGATGAATCCCAGTTGCAAGCTTAGCACCTTCTGATCTCATTGAACTCTATAAAAGCACTGTAGACTTTTGCTAATGATAAAAAAAAGAAACAGAGGTCATGGGGTCCATGTTGAGGTTCCCACTAAGCAGAAAAGTGAGAGCCAGGATCCTGTCACTGTGGAAGGTCTCTTGGTCTTTTGCTGAATTCTCATGACCTCAGGGACCTCCTTTCAGGAAAGAGAAGTTAGATATTGTTCCTCTCTGCAGATGAGGAAACAAACACCAGTGTTTCATGACCATATTGTGACTGAGACAGAATGGTTTTTCTGACTCATGATGTAATCTGGAGCCAAGCTGGATCAGAAAGTACCGGCCTCTGCAATATGGAAACAGTCCTCTTTCCCCAGGTGACTCGCTTCAGCAGACCTGGGCAGGAGTGAGTGCCCACAGCTGGAACCATCGGCGCTTGGCTTGTCTCCGGATTGGCCTCGTTTGCGTTCCTGTGTCTTTCGTGTCCTATTCAGGGACTACCTCACACTGTGAGTTATTCAGGGCTGGAGGTGTGTCCTAGTCACTCACACTGCCCAGTGACTGGCATTGTTCCAGGCATATAGGAGGAACTTGGACTTCATAAATGCAAAGGTAAATTGTCTGCTGTCAAATATGACTGTCACTATATGCTTCTTTCTCAGTGAACTGGGGGTGTGCTCATGTCAACATACTGATATGGTCAGAGCTGGTGTTTGGCAGTCCCCTGCCTATTACTGAACCCATTCCTTTCTCAAACCAAAAGCAAAACAAAAACTTACTAGCACACCCATCATGAGCATATGAAAAGAGGCTCAGCACCACTAATCATGAAGAATGCAAATCAAAACCACAATGAGATATTATCTGACACCGATCCTGAGTGAAGGAAGCACGCCACTCTGTGGAGGGCCACATGAGGAAGTACCAGAGTTAGGAAGAGAAAGAACAAAGGGAAACGTAGGTGAG
>PVJO010015512.1:0-44850 GCA_004026905.1 Hystrix cristata
CTGGACGTTGGGGCGAACCCTGGCGACTTAGCAGTTCCGTGAGGAGGTGGGGGCTCGTGGGGGACAGAGGTGAGCTTCCTTGAGGAGAGTGGGAGAGGGGTGTTTGGGTGAGGAAAGTTCCATGAGAAGAGATGGTGACTCCTGAGGTGAAAAGAGGGTCTCGGAGAGCCCAGAGGCACCTTCAGGGGAGAAGTCCAGAGGAGAACGTTCTTTGGCGCCCTTTCACACAAACTCAGCCAGTGCCTCCTGAGACCTCTAGTTTGGGAACTTGTTGAGAGGCAGTAAAGGGTGTGGTTGCCATTTTGGGATCCAAGATCCATTTTTTAGTATATTTGCAATCCCAGTGAGATCACTCAATGGAAGACTGAGTAAGTCACTTAAATGTCAAGGGTTTTTTTTTTATGTCAAGGTTTTTAAAATAATTTTTTCAGTGCTGGGGATCAAACCAGAGTCCCACACATTAGGTACGTGCTCTACCACTGAGCTACACCTCCAGCCAAGTTTTTTGTTTTTATTTTAATTCGGGCTCAGACTGTTAATAACTCAGATTCTAATACACGTCCATATCTTTTAAAATGTGCCAGGAAAATTCTGTGTCCTTGCCTTTAGTCTCGATAAGGGGACAAAACTGCACCTTAGTTGCAAAGCAGCATGATGTTTGGTAGTGTCACAAGCGTAGGCCACAAATTACTGAAAATTCTAGATTTAGTCTCTGGCTCTGCCTCTCATTAACTATGGGCTGTAAGCAAATTTTAAAATTTTTCTGAGTTTCCTTTTCTTCATCTATAATATAGGAATAATAATTGCCTCAGGTTTGTATAAGGACTAAAGTGGGTTATAAGCAACGTGTGCATAATAGAATACCTGATAAAACAGTAGACATTCAATAAATGGTGATTAGTTTGATAAGAAAAATAACATGGATGAAGCAATTAGTGGGTAATGCAAGATAGGATTGAATTAAGTATAAAGTGGTTGATTGCTGCAGGCAGTGTCCAAGCTAGAGTCCTCAGACCTCTTTTCATTTGTCTTTCTTTTTATTTTCTCACACCATGAGTTACCTGTTTCCCAAGGGTGAGCTATTATTACCACAATAATGACTGTATACTGTCTAGCCATATACCCAGCATTTCACTTAGGCACTGGTCCCATATTTCACAGGGCTGTTGACCATTTTTGTTAACATACCTTGATATTATTCCTTATTCAACATGACTATGAATAGAATTTACCAATTTTCCCTCCCAAACCTGTTCTCCCTAATTTTCTGATTCCTTCTGGGTTCAAATGACACTATCCCAAACTATAAATCTCTCATTGGCCTCTCCTCTAAAAAGATCTATCTATATATTTTACCTATTTACAGATTGCTTCCTGCTTGCTAAGCACAGTCCAGTCTGATTTGATATGGGGACTCTTATGATCCCCTTTTTACAGAGAAGGAAACTGAAGCTTAGAGAGGTTAACTGACTTGCAGAGTCACAACACCAGTTAGTTTTGGAGCTGGGCTTTGAATCAAAGCAGTCTTTACGGCAGACCCTGTACTCCTACTAGTGGTGCTAGTCCTCTTCCCTGACCTCACAGTATGCTTTTCACCAAATTCTGTCAATCTTTCAAACTGTTTCTCATATTTACCTTTCTTCCATTTCCAAAGATTTAAACCAAGGAAGCATCCCCCTAGTTCTCTCTTAGTTTTATCACCTTCAGACTCTCTAGTAGATTTAGCTAAACAACCATTAGGATGGTATTCTGGAAACACTTGCTTTCCTGTGCAGTTGCAAAAAATTTTTAAGATTTCTTTTTCTTTTCCTTTTTTTTTTTTTTTTTTTTGGTTTTTTGAGACAGGGTCTCGCTGTACAGTCCAGGCTAATGAACTCACTATGTAGTCCAGGCTGGCCTTGAACTTGTGGCAATCCTCCTGCCTCAGCCTCCTTAGTGCTGGGATTACTGGTGTGCGCTACCATGCCTGGCTAATATTTCTTTATTTGTTGCAGTTTCAAATTAAACTTCTGTTTTTCTTTCAAGGTCTGTAATCTAGCCCCACCCCACCTCTTTATCTTTATCTTCTATTAGTCCCTACCACACCCTTCATTCTAAACAGGTCATTCTTGATATCCTGGATACATAAAAGTCCCTCTCACCTGCCTGCTTCATTTTCCTTCTTTTCTGCCTAATAGAACTATCCCAATCCTAATAGAACTATCATCCCAATCTATTCTCACCTTTTTCCTCTTTTTTATTTTTTTCTTTTGATATGCTGGATTGAACCCAAGACCTCACAATGGTAGGCAAGCTTTTTATTTTCCCCTTCAGTACTGGGGTTTGAACTCAGAGCCTTTGTACTTCTTCATCCCCAGTCCTTTTCATTTTGAGACAGGGTCATGCCAAGTTGCCCAGGTTGGGCTCAAACTGGCAATCCTCCTGCCTCAGCTTTCCAGAGTGCTAGGATTACAAGTGTATGCCAGCTGGGCAATCATATTTATGAGTGTCTGTATTCTTGTTGTTAGACATATAGTCCTTTGGAGAGTTTCCTGTGCTTCCTGAGCTTCAGTTTTCTCATCTATAAAATTAGAGTAGCATATACTTCATAGGACCATAACATACTGTCATAAAGATTAAATGAAATTAGTCTAGTCCTGATACATGAATAGCATTCACTAAATGCCTGTTCCCATTTGCCTTTTCTTTAATGGCTATTCAGTATCTTATTGTATTGCTACTTTTTTAGGGATGGTACTGGTGATCAAACTTAGGGCCTTATGCTTATTAGGCAAGCACTCTACCACAAGCTAAATCCCCAACCCCTGTATTCCTGCTTTATTACTAGTTTTCATCAGCTTGCCTAGCATTGTGAGGCCTTGGGTTCAATTTTGGGTTTTGAGCTGTTTCCAGTTTCTCTATGATTAACAGTGTTGCTATAAACATCTCTTTAGTAATCACTTTGTTCTCTTGGAGTATATTCCTCATAGTTGAGTTAGCCGATAAAAGGGTCCAAAAAATTTTATGACTTTTGTCAGGCATTGCCTTGCTGTCCAATAAGATTGTGCTGATTTCTTACAATGCTGTTATTGTATAAGTGTATCTGTTTTCCCAGAACTACCAACCATTGGGTTTAATATATTTTCTTAAATCTTTATTAGTTTTATAAATATGTAATGGCACTTTGGGATTGATTTAGTTTGGATTTCTTTAATAGGTTGAAAGTTTGTATTCTATGTAATTTAGCTTTAGTTTGTATTCTTTTGTACATTCAAAACTATTTCATGTGCCAGTCTTCTCTCTCCATGTAGGTTATGTAAATTATTTTTTCTTTTGTTTGTTTGTTTGTTTGTTTTTGAGGCAGGGCCTCACAGTGTCTCACCCAAGCTGGTCTTTAACTGCCTCAGCTTTCTGAGTAACTGGGAGTAGCATGCACCATTATGTCTAGGCTAAATTATATAAATTCTAAATCATGGAACCTGGAACAAATTATTTAGCCCATATGATTTTGTTTCTTATGAAATGAGGGCTGATCTCTAAAATTTCATCCACTGTTTTAGTTCTAAGTGTCTCTTTCTCCTCTAACTCCCAAACCAGTACTCATTCTAAATTCTCTGCCTTTGCTTATTTTACTTATCAAGTACATTTTCTCCAGAACAGTAAGGCAGATTTTTAAGAATGTAAATCTGACATATGTCTGTCTTATTTAAAGTCTTTTAATGTCTTCCTATGTGTCTTATTTTTTCTCATTGCTGAGACGAAATACCTGACATCCAAAGTTAAAGGAGGAAAGGTTTATTTGGCTCACAGTTTGTAGAGGTTTCAGTTCATAATTGGCTAAGCCCAAGGCAGGGTGGCATGGCAGACGGGCATTGTAGGGGAGACACAGTTCATGGCAGGCAGAAAGCAACAGGGCAGCAATCAGCAAGTGATAAGTAACAAGCAACAACAACAGTAGCCCTCTTTCTGTGTCTTATATTTTATCCAGGCTGCCTGATTTTAGGGTGTGTAGTACTCACACCCTTAATCCTAGCATCACATTGTGAATCAATCCCAGCATCTCACACCCTAGATTCAACCATCTCTGAAAAGCCCTACCTATGACCACGTTAGGCTTTATGGGGGGACATATAGATAGATACGAGCCATTAACATGATGCCCTTGGGCTAAATATCAGATCCTTATCATATGTGGAGTAATTGCATGATCTGCTCAGTTATGTATAAATTCCAGCATCCAGTTTTCTTTATTGTCAATGTTTTAGCCTCAAGGAATTTCTTTTAAAATAAGTCCTTGGTTTCTGCACATCCCATCTTTCTGCTCTCTCAATTGATGAGGAACAAACACTAAATTTACCAGAGAATAGAATAGGAAGAACCCTCGAAGACACAGGGTTAGGAAAAAAATTTATGAACAGAACCCAGACTGCATGGGAAACAATACAAAGAATCAGTGCTTGGGACCACATGCTATTAGAAAGCTTTTGCACAGCAAATGAAATCACCAATAGAGCAGGGTGAAAACCCACAGACTGGGAAAAAATTTTTGCTTGCTACCCATCAGACAAAGGTCTAACATCTAGAATATACAAAGAACTCAAAAAAATCAAACCTCCCAAATTTAAAGACCCAGTCCAAAAATGAGCAACTGAAATGAATAAACATTTCTCAGATGAAGAAATAAAAATGTCAAATAAATTCATGAAAAAGTGTTCAACATTGCTAGTCATTCGAGAGATGCAAATCAAAACAACATTAAGATTCCATCTCACTCTAGAAAGAACCACGTTTATGAAAAAAATCAATAACAAATGCTAGCAGGGCTGTGGGGAAAAAGGAACCCTCCTCCACTGTTGGTGGGAATGTAGATCGGTCCAGCCACTGTCCAAATCAATATGGAGATTCTTCAAAAAACTACAACTAGAGGTTCCATTTGATCCAGCTATTCCCCGACTGGGCATCTTCCCAGAATAATTAAAATCGTCATACCACAGGGATAAATGCACAACCATGTTTATAACAACACAATTTGTAGTAGCTAGGTCTTGGAAACAACCTAAATGCCCAACAACCAATGAATGGCTAAAGAAAATGTGGTTTTTCTATGCAATAGAGTACTACACTGCCATAAAAAAGGATAAACTAGAGTCATTTGTATGTAAATGGATATTCCTTGAGAACATACTATTAAGTGAAATAAATCAGACACTCATAAGTACACATTGAATTGTTTCTCTAATATGAGAAACCATAACTGTAAATAAGGACAAAGAGGTGTAATAGATACTGTATAAAAGGAAGATAATATACAAAGGAGAGGAGAACTAGAAAGAGAAGGGGAAACGCAGGAAGGGAAAAAAAGAAAGAAAAAGGAAAGGGAAATCATAGAAAAATATGAATAAACCTGCTGTAAATAGGGAAGGAGGGAACAGAAGGGAAGGGTAGGAAAGGGGGGGAACCAAGATACATCATGTACAGGTACAAAATAAATGTGAGGAATGTGATCATTATATGTACAATGTACCAATACATGTTCTTAGTTCAAAATAAAAAATAATTGATGAGAAACTGGAGAAAAACTCATCTTTTGGTTTTTAGCAAAAATACTTTCCTCACTGAAGTTCAAGTCTTGATTTAGGTAAGTTATGTAACCTGAGGCAAGTTAAACTCTCTGAACCTTGATTTTCAAATGTATAAGATGAGAGTGAACTGGGCACATGCCTCTAATCGCAGCACTCTGAGAGGTTGAGCAAGAGGATTGCCATGAGTTTGAGGCCAGCCTGGGATACATAGTGAGTTCAAGGCCAGTGTGAACTACATAGCGAGACTCTGTCTCAAAACACCAAAACAAAAGAAAACAAAAAAACAATAACATGAGAGTGAAAGAATGCTTCCTTATTAGGGTTGTGATAAGGATTAAATGAAATACTACATTTAAAGAGTTTAAAGTAACATCTGGCACATACCGAGTAGCACTTTGTGAAAGTAGTAGTAGAAGGAGATGCTCAATAAATGACTGCTAAAAGAGAATGAACAATTTGAGAGAAATAAGAGAGAATCATGGAAGGTTGTGGTGTGGGAAAACAATTTCTTCCTTTCACTGTTTCATTAAAATTTTACTGACATGATTCTAGTCCCACAAAAGAAAAAAAATTATTGAATACCTACTATGCAAAATGGATAGACAGTTTTAAGGACAAAGGGAAGAAGCTGAATCAAGATTCAGCCTATGGGAATAGGAGATAGGTTAGGAAAATGGTAGGTGATAAGATTTTAGAGAGGTGAGGAAGGCATCCATGTGGTGGGTCTTAGGACAAGAAAGTTGTAACTTGGTCCTGTGCATGAATTGGTAAGCAATCAGAGGACAAACGTCCTGGAAAAGCTTAGTGGTGTCTGGGCCTCTCTTTTTGTTGCAGAGTTCTGGGGAGATATTGCCAAGGAATTTTACTGGAAGACCCCATGCCCTGGCCCATTCCTGCAGTATAACTTTGATGTGACTAAAGGGAAAATCTTCATTGAGTGGATGAAAGGAGCAACTACCAATATCTGCTACAATGTGCTGGATCGAAATGTCCATGAGAAGAAACTTGGAGATAAAATTGCTTTTTACTGGTAAAAATATTAATTTTTTAAAAATTGCCTATCACAGTTATATAGTGCTTCACAGTTCACAGATTACTTTAAAATCTATTAACTCATTTGGTGCTTGTAACAACTCAGAGTAAGCAAAGTATCATAAAACTAACTCAAGGAAGTTAAATTCTTTCCTTCAAATCTCATAGCTGGGTGTGGTGGCACACACCCGTAATCCTAGCTCTTGGGAAGGCTGAAACTGGAGGATAGAAAGTTCAAGGCCAGACTGGGCAATTTAGCAAGGCCTTATTTCAAAATAAAATAAAAAGGCCTGGAGATGTAGCTCAGTGATAGAGCAGTTGCCTAGCATGTGCTGGGTTTAATCACTAGTACTGAAAAATCATAAATAGTAGGTAACAAAATTGAATTTAAAATCATGTACCCTGCCTTCTAGTCTAGTGTTCTTGGCTTGTGGTGGAAGAGTAAGAAGGAAGGTGGGGTAAATGGAAGAGAATAGGACTGAATAGCTTTCTTTCCTATTCTTGCTTAGGGAAGAAAACATGGGTATTGGGTTTTTCACCATCACTTTCACTGTGATCATTAATTTTGGCTATGTGCCAGTCATTATGCTGATGTGCTTAACAAATATTATCTCATTTGATACAACAACTACAATAGCACTATTTCTTTTCTTCATTTTACATATACGGAAACTGAAATTCTAAAAAGTTCACTGACTTCTGAAGTCAAACACCCAACAAGCAGGACTGAGATTCACATCAGGGCAGTTATAACACAGAGTTTAAATTCTTTTTTCTTTTCTTTTTTTGGTGCTGGCTATCGAACTCAGAGCCTTGTGCTTGCAAAGCAAGCACTCTAACCACTGAGCTAAATCTCCAGATGAAAGTTTAAATTCTTACCTAGACTACTGTGTACTACTCCTCTAACTCCTTAAATTGGCCTCTTAACAGCTTTGAAAAATGGGTGTTCTTAGTTGCATTTTATAGCTGTAGAATTTAAACAATGAAGGGTTGCACAGTGAATAAAGTCTTAAAGTGACAGAGCCAGAATTCAAATCCAAATCTGTCTGGTTCCTTGCTTGTACCACTAAGTAGTACAGCCTCCCCAGGTACTCAGTACTGTAGGAACTTTCTAAAACCTTCCTCTAGCAACGTAGCTCTCTAGAAGTATTATTATATGAACCTAAATAAAACATTGAAGTTCCAGTAATTGGGATATGACTTCTGTGACTACCCATGAGGAGTTTGCAAATTGATCTGTTTTTTTAAACTAGCTAATAAGAATGGGTTGGATGCTTTGTGGGAACAACTGAATTAATAATTAGTCAAAACCTTCCCCTGAGGGCTTGGGGATTTAGTGCAGTGGTAGACCACTTGCCTAGCAGGTGCAAAGCCCTGAGTTCAATCCCCAGCACCCCTGGGGGAAAAAAATTTTCCCACTGGGTGTGGTGGCTCACGCTTGTAATCTGAACACTCAGGAGACTGAGGCAGAGGATTACCAGGAGTTCAAAGCCAACCCGGGATATGTGGTGAGTTCAAGGCCAGTCTGAACTACGTAACAAGACCCTGTCTCAAAAAATGAAACAAAACAAAATTTCCCCAGTTTGTGTGATATACTGAGAAGTGCACTAATCTGAGAAACAAGAAATTTAGGTTCTCATTCTAACTCTGCTGTTAACTTGCAATGTAACGGCAGACAAGGTATTTTATTACCTCAGAATCATTTTCCTTCTATAAAATGGGATTGCAGTAGTAATTCCACTTTTACCTTTCTCATTAGAATGTTAAAAAAAAATCAAATCAGATCGCCTTGTAAAAGCATTTATTTATTTATTTATTTATTGGGAAACACTGTACTGTGAATGTTTTTTGAGGGTTTTTTTGGTTTATTTCTTTGTTTTGGGATAAGGTCTCACTATGTAATTCAGGCTGGCCTTGAACTCAATATGTAGTCCAGGCTGGCTTTAAATTTGTAGCAATCTTCCTGCCTCAACCTCCTGAGTGCTGGGATTACAGGCATGATCTACCACACCCACCTCGAGACAGAGTCTTGCTGTGTATTTCAGGCTGGCTTTGAACTCACTAAGTAGTTTAGGCTAGCCTTAAACTGATAGCAATCATCCTGCCTCAGCCTCCTGAGTGCTGGGATTATTACACATGTGTGTCACCGTGCCCATCTTTTTCTTCTTTTTGAGACAGGGTCTTGCTCTATAGTCAAGCTGGCCGCAAACTTGCACTCTTCCTGCCTCAGTCTCCCAAGTTCTGAGATTATAGGCATGTGCCACCATGCCCAGTGCATGAAAGGTCGATTACCACATAACTGTTGCTCAATTGGGGGTCACTTTGCCAATGAAACTCACTGTTATGTCTGTTTTTTAATTCCTGCTCTAGGGCTTTAGCTCCAGCCAACACTTGGGGCCACCTCTTAGGATCCTTGAGGTTCAGCTAACCTTTAAAGATCTGCAAAGGAGATGCTTTTAATCTAAATTGCTTTCCTGGTTTGAAAGAACTCAGGTACCCAGTGAAAGACTGGGAAATCATAGGCCAGATTTGTCTAATCACTGGAAATTGCTCCAAAAATCCTGAGCCTACCTTTCTTGAGACACTAGTTCCCCTATATCTTTTCCTGAACAGGCTGTAAAGGAGCCTTTCTTTCCTGATCTGTAAAACAAGGGGAGTCAGTTAAATCAGTGTTTTCCAAAGCATGCTCCAGGAACCACTAATGACTTTATTTTTTTCTCTTTTTGTAGTGCTGGTAGTTGAACACAGCACTTTGTGTGTGTTAGGCAAGCACTGTACTATTGAGCTACACTCCAGCCCTTTATTTTTATTTTGAGACAGGGTCTTGCTAAATTGCCCAGGCTGGCCTTGAATTTGTGATCTTTGTGCCCCAGCCTCCCAGAGTGCTGGGGTTACAGGTGTGTGTCACCATACCTGGCTCTGCCTGCCTTATTTTATTTTTGTACTATTTGCCTTTATCATATACTCAATATTTTCCAAACCTTTCTATCATGTCATTTTTGTTGTTGTTGTTTATTATGTCATTTATTAAGTCTTCCTTTCCCCCCATAGTCTTCCCTGTTATAATCTGTCTTCTTTCTGCTCAAATTTTTGTGGTTTTAAAAATGACATCTTTCCAGGGATTTGCTGCAATTTTTTGATGTACTTCTTTTTTGGGGGGACATGGTTCTGGGGATTGAACTCAGGACCTTGCACTTGCCAGGTAAGCACTCTACCACTGAGCCAAATCCTCAGCCCTGATGTACTTCTTATAGAGCTGATTTACCTTCCTTTCTCCCTCTCTCACTCTCTCCTTTTCCTCTGCCTTCTTCCCTCCCTCCCTTTCTCCTCTTCTTTCTCCTCCTCCTCCTCCTCTTTCTCCCCGTACCCGACCCCCTTCTTCCAGTACTGGGAAGCAAACCACCAAGCAAGAGCTACATTCCTAGCTTTTTTTTTTTTTTTTTTTTTGGTGCTGGGGATTGAATTCAGGGCCTTGTGCTTGCCAGGCAAGCACTCTAACCACTGAGCTAAATCCCCAGCCTCCCTAGCTCTTTTTTATTTTGAGACAGTCTTGTTAAATTGCTGTGGGTGGCCTTAAATTTGTAATCCTTCTGCCTCATTCTCCAGAGAAGGTGGGATTAGAAGGGTACACAGGTATACCTGACTAGAGCTTTCTTTTCTTACGGCTTTCTTGTCAATTTAAACTGCATGGCTGTAATAGCATTTGTAAGCCACATTTGTAGCTCATTTCTTGTTTTGAGACATGTGTTATATAGGCACTGGAATAATACACAAAGGAAATGGTCTTCTTAGGAAAATACCCCAATTAGCCAAAATAGAAGAACTTGGCCTATTACTTTTGGTTTAACATACAGCAAATACTTATGGGGTAATAGTAGTTTTAGAACTTTAAGCAACCTTTAGAATCTATTTAGATCAATTTTCTTTATAAACTGGTAGGTTAAGCACCAGAGAGGCTAAGTGATTTGCCTAAAGGTTATGTACACTTTGTAGGCAGAACCGAGACTACTTTCCAGATTTTTTTCACTCCTTGTCAACTGTTCTTTTTTTCCATGTGACAGCCCTCATTCTAGTAGCCAGCACTTGGCTGTAATAGATGAAAAGAGAAATTAGTCATATTGGTCAAGTTTTTATTTATTTTAAAAATGAGATAAAATTTGTTATCAGGTTTGGCATG
This sequence comes from Hystrix cristata, assembly GCA_004026905.1. Taxonomy (NCBI): domain Eukaryota; kingdom Metazoa; phylum Chordata; class Mammalia; order Rodentia; family Hystricidae; genus Hystrix; species Hystrix cristata. Next base: position 10,771 of record PVJO010015512.1, read on the forward strand.
TTCCCTTGGTTTTGTGGAATTTACATTCTATTTGAGAAGACCAAATAGGGCTATGTAACATAGCCTAAAAACGATTAAAGGCAAAACTACAAAGAACTACTTAGCCAAATTTTTCATAGAATAGCGAAAGCATTGTAGGGTGGTAGTACTGGCTGGCTGATCTTGGATAATTTACTTAACACCTTGTACCTCAGTTTTGCTAATTGTAAAATGTGGGTAAAGATAGCTTTTATCTCTTGGAGTTGTCAATTGAGTAAGACTGCATAGGATGACAAAACCATCTGTCCAATTCCTGGTATACTGAAAGCACTGAGTAGATATTAGCCACCATTATTATTTTTGGACAGTGAGAAGCCCAAGTCTATTTGGAATAAAAGATTTATGCAAGGAACAATTTATCCAGTCAACAAATATTTATTGACAACTAACTACATGCCACACTCTTTCTGAACAAGACAAAATTCCTGCCTTCATGCAGGTTATAGTCTAATTTAAAGAGACAAACAGTAAACAAACAACCTGATAATTTTTGACACATAGGTGCTATAGAAAAATACAAAGCCAAGGAAGAGGGAATGACAGTGCACAGTGGGGATTGATAAGGAAAAAAAGTTAAAGTGACATTCTGGAGAGATTTAAAGGGAATGCTAGAATGTACCAAGCAGATGGTTGGGGTAGGGAGGGAAATATTCTAGATAGAAGAGCAAATGCTACTGCCTAGTATGTTTGAAGACTAGCTAGGAAGTTAGTATAGTGGAAGCAGTGTGATTTAGAGAGTATATTATTGAGGTCAGCAGGATGCTAGATCATGTAGAACCTTGAAACCATATAGACTTTGGCTTTTATTCATAGCGAAATGGGAAATCATTAGACAATCTTGAGCATACACATAATTACCAGTTGGCTTATATTTAGGATCTGCCTTTTGTGTTGAGAATAGATTGTAGAGGGTAAAAGTAGAAGTAGGAAGACTGATTAGAAGGCTACTATAGAAATTAGATGAGATATGATTTTGGCCATAGTAGCAGTTGTAAAGCTCATTAGAAGTGGTCAAAATCTTTATCTTTTCTGAATAAACAGCCTATGGGATTTGCTGGCTTAGATTGGATGTGGAGAGTGAGGGAAAGAGTGGATGAGGTTTGGGTTTGGGAGATCATTATTTTTGGAGATCTATGAAAGAATTTTATTCAGGGGAATGATGTGGTCAAAGCTGGATGTAAGAAGACTAATGTAGATACATAAGGAAACAGGAGTGTGATGCCAGAGTTTGTTATTCAGTATAAAGATGCCTGAACTGGGCTGCCACTGATGGGAATGGAATAGAAAGATAAAACTTTGGATTAATTTAGAGGAACAGAACCAGGACGGGTAACAAGGTATGGATGGTAGGGAAATAGGGGGGGAAATTAGAGAGCAGAGTCAACAATTCTCTTGGTCTGTGTAACATTTTGACTTTTTCAAAGATACACACTCATCTGATCCAGGTTTTAAATTTGCCCCCCCCCCAAATAAGACTTTGATTTCAACCTCTCTTCCACTGTCTTTCCCCTACTGTGGCAGGTAGGACTGTTACAGGAGTTCATATGAATGTAAGAAGATGATCAGTGATAAAATATTGGGATAGTCATTTAGAGAGATAGTGAAGGGTGTTAGAGGCAGCTGAAGGAGTGGGAGCTGGCTAGCTGAAAGAACACTAGAAGATGGTAAGGGACTTGGGGAACCAATTAAAAGGTTTATGGGGAGAGGGTGGAAAGAATAGTTAATGGTTGATAAGTGGTGGTCATTTATACTAGCTTCTCCATCTCTAGGTTATTTTAAGAGAGATCCCTGGTCACCAAAGCCCAACAAATAGGTACAGTCCATTTCTTCCATTGATTTGGGTTGCCTGTTGCTATCATATCTCTGAGCCACTTCAACCCTCAGCCTCACCTGAAATCACGTGTCTCCTCACAGGCGCTCACTATAGTTCATTTTGGTTTTTTTTTTTTTTTAAGAAACTGGAGATTTTTAAAAAGTTGGTGACTTTAGAAGTAACCTTAGGACAGAAGCTCTGTCCTCAGGAACTCTGTATATTTCTGAATATGAATTCCAGAATAGATATTTGAAACTCCTCAGATCCTGTGGGGTCTGGGTGACTGCATATATGTGAGAGGTTAGGGATGGTTGGGAAGGTGAAACAAAGCCATGTTCTGACAAGGAGATTTGTTAAGAGGATATGGAATTCCAGAGTCATAGAATATATTGTCCTATCACTCAGGAGCTCTGCCACCTATCTAGGTTCATGTTCTGGAGTTTACTTCAGTGATGTGGGGAGGGAGGATTTTTTTATGCCTTCAATCTACATTTTCACAGGTTTCATAATAGAGTACCTACTGATTAAACTATACTTGATAAAGAAAAACACTCATTTGAGATGGAAGATGGCTTCAGATCATTCTTTTCTCTTCTTTGGGCCTTTCTTTTGTAGGAGTACTGGGAGATGAACTATAGATTCTCTGCAAGGTCCCTCTGGCTTTGATCTGCTAAGATCCTATGATTGTTTCTGAAGAGGAAGTGGTTCTTAAAAGTTCTATTCTGTTGCAACGTATGGTGACTCTTTGGTGATTCAGGCTGGGTTTCTATTGAGATGGTAAGAAAAAGGGAGGATTTTAGATTTGGGGTGAACGGGCTAAAGGGAGCCTGCTCTTCTTATATGGGGGTAGTTTGTATCTGCAAGTATAAGCACTCAAAACTAATTGCAGATATGTGGGAATTACTTGTTGCTGGGAACAATCTTTTTCCAACTGAATGAGGCGGACAGATTGTAGAGGAGGCTTGGAAGATTTCATGTTTAACAGGGATCTTTAATCTGCAGCTGTTAATTTTCCCTGAGTTTCATGACTCTTGATACTTTGGAGAATCTCTCTCTAAAGTGGTGAAAATGAGACAAGTAGGCTGTGCTTTTCAACCACGTTTTTGCAAGTAGGTGGCGTATGAACAATAAATGGAGTGCTCTAAAAATTCTGTCTTAGCTGAGCCTGGTGGTGCATGCCTGTAATCCCAACTCTTGGAAGTCTGAGGCAGGAGGATCACCAAGAGTTTGAGGCCAGCCTGGGCTATATAGTCAGTTCAAGGCTGGCCTGAACTACATAGCAAAATCCTGTCTCAAAAAATCAATAATCAATAAAAACTTTGTCTTGAAGCCTTTTTCAGTGTCCTGAGCTCTGTGTCAACTATTTGAGTTTGTGTCTAGGCTAACCTCTTATATTACTGTGTTCAGTGAACATTTAATGAAATTGGGTTTAGTTAATATCCTTTTCTGAGCCTTGTTTTTCCCACCTGTAAACTTTCATGGGTAAACAGGAGACTTAACATTACTTTTGGTACTGACCATCAGAATTTCTGTCATGAATATAGGGGAACTACAGTAACAAGGCAACTGGGAGAGGTTGGGGGAAGAGGAGGAACCCAGTACATATTGGCCTTCTCCCCTTGAAAGACAGCAGGTGGTCCTCAGGCTCTTGATCTAGGGCAGACTCAAATTTACAAAAGTAAATCAGAAGGCCTGGAGCTGAGAATGGACTTTGCCTCTTTTCCTGAATTTGGTTAAGGAAAAATTGGACACCCATAAAGATCCACAGTGCCTAACATCTTGAAGAATTTGAGACTCTCAATTCCAGTGCTGATAGGTCCTTTGGTCTACTTTCTGTACAAATTAGGAGCTGTATCACAATATCTCTACTCCCAGCAACCCTTATAAATTATTATTCTGACTCTGGTTCATTCTGATTTGACCCCCTACTCTAACACTTGTTGGGCAAGTTATTTCACCTCTTTAAACCTTGGTTTTCCCATCTGTAACATGAGATGCATAACAGTTCCCATGATGTGGATTATTGTGAGGAGTAATTGGAATAATCTTTGTAAAAGCATGGATGGGAAGTACAGAGCCACAGGCTATTGTCTTTACTATCCTATCACTGTGTAGTCTGTGAGGTATTTGTGTGTGGGACCTCTAAAGATGTGCAGAGCTCAGTTTAAAAACCTCTGATCTAGCCAGTTGTGGTGGCTCATGCTTATAATCCAGCACTTGGGAGGTCAAGGCAGAAGGATCTCAAGTTCGAGACCACCCTGGGACCCTGTCTCAAAAAACCAAAAACCAAAAACAAACACAAACCGAAACCTCTGATCTAGTCCAGTGTTTTTGTTTTATAGATGAGATAATACAGAGTCAGTACACAGTTCCAAGTTCCTCACATAATGTGTTTTCCTTCATAGTCCATGTTGCTCTTCTCTGGAATACTCTATTTGATCAATAGCTATCATTATGTACTCCAGTTACGATCTGCTTTGCACAGAGTACTAGTAGCATGTTTTGACTTTACATATCTAAGATTATGTTAGCCTCATTAGCAACTACACTCTACCACTCAATTCACAGTCTCTCATAATACCTAAGATTTTTCTATTCTAATAATCAACTATATATCCCTTGTGCTATACTGATATATTTGTTTCCTTGTTTTTTTGAACCTGGGTATGGTTCACAGTATTTGAGAGATGAGGAACTTGAGACTCAGAAAGTAGAAATAATTTGGCAAGGGTCACATATATATCTGATATAACTTGTTCTGGATAGGAGGACACTTATATTCCTTGTTCCAGACATTGTGCTTTTAACATAAAACTTTAACTTTGGCAGTTTGCCACCTGTCTAGCCTGTAGTTTACTCGGAAGGTTTGGGGTTGGTTTGGAGAATGCTGACTATAATTTATAATGCTAGAGACATTTAAGTGCAAAGTTCAAATAAGTGACATCCTTTTCTTAACTGAGATATACTCATTCATCCATTCATTAGACACAATTTTTAACCGAATATCTACCATATATGTATATAGTCTGCACACTCTGGGGGCCACAGGGCAATAGCAAGGGACCAGTAAGGAGGAACTTACAATAATTTAGATGAGGTATGATGATAGAGATAATGGTAGAAAAATGAAAAATGATGAAAAATGATTTTGGATATTTTGAAGGCAGGGTCAGTAAGATTTATTGATAAACTTTAAGGTTTTTGTTTTTGTCTGAGCAATGGAAACATGGAATTCCCCTTAGGTGAGATGAAAAAGATACTGGGAGGAGGAGGTTTAGGAGAAGGGTCATGAATTTGTGTTTCACACAGGGATGTAAAATTGCAGTGGTGAGAAGTACAAGGGAGATACTGAAGAGTTTCAAGTAGGGGCGTGACACATTAGATTTACATTTTGAAAATGTAAATCTTAAATATGATATCCAGTAATGTGTGTGTATGTGTGTGTTTGAGATAGGGTCTTGCTACGTAGTTCAGGCTGGGCTTGAACTCACTATATAGCCCAGGTTGGCCTCAAGCTCACAGTGATCCTTCTAACTCTACTTCTCAAATGCAGGGATTACAGGCAGGAGCCACTATGCCAACCCGGTTTTGTTTTGTTTTTTTTTTTAAATTAGAGAATCTTAAATGTGACATCCAGATTTGGTGAAAATCTATCTAGTTATTTTCACATGACATGGAATCAGCTGACAGGAATCTAATTTTATTTGTATGGACATCCCTGCCCCATAGATAATGCACTAACAGCAGGTTTTAAATTTTTATAAATATTTATGGATAGGTGTCAGGCACTATAATAATTGTTAGTGGATAACATTAAATACGAGAAATCTCATTCTTGCCCTCAGTGGAGCTCACAATCTGATAGAGTATTTTTGCTTGTGAACTGCAATTTTATTTTGCCATGCAGTGTTGGAAACAATATGCCTTTCCTTTCTTTGAGGGAGTTGGGGAATATATCTCCAGGAGAAAATGCTTTTCCTTACTTTGAGGGAGTTGGGGAATATATCTCCAGGGGAAAATGGATGTACAGGTGTGCCTGTGACAACTGATACAAAGACTATAAAAGTTGACATATGAGAGCTTCCTTACTTGGAGTTTTGGATCTTTTAGGAAGTTGTCAGGAGACTGAAGAGATCATGGTAACTGTGGTCTTGGCCAAAGTCTAAAGTTCAAAGTGAATGAGGGTTGGAGATTTAGCTCAAGCGGTAAAGCACTTGCCTAGCTAGCATAAGGCCCTGAGTTCTATCCCCAGCACTGCAAAAAAAAAAAAAAAAAATCCATGAAGTGATTGAGATCTCTTCAGTTTCTTGTAGTTCTGGAGATTTTTAGGAGAGAGACTTCGTGTTTGTTTGGGTAGCAGAACAAACACTAGTTTGGGACCTAGTTATGAATTTGCCTTTAACCTCTTGTATGGCATTAAGCCTACTGCTAAAGTATTGTGAATGATCTGTAGAGCAGATTTATAGTGTACCCAGGTGAAGAATTAGCTGTATCTGTTCACATAACAACCATGTGAGACAGACATGGCAAGATTCATTATTTTTCTTTGGTCTCTACTTAAGCTAAGTTTTGTTCTTTTTTGCTTTTATTTTCTTCTCCGTATAATTAAGTGTGGGATTCCCATATGAGTCCCAAACCCTGAATCTCACCTCCAGCCTTTTCCATAGTAGAAATCAGAAGTGGCTGAGCTCAGTGTAGAGACTCAAGAAACTCTTGACGTGACTCTGAAGTCCATTTTACAAGTTCCACACTCTTGCTCTCTGTGTCTACCTCTTTTCTTTGAAACCGATTTTGAGGGCCCATTCCCCCTGAAGCTGGGAGAAATAGAATCAACCTAAATTATATTGGAGATTTTCCAGTCTAACACCAACCTATCTCTTCCTCTCATTCTCTTCTCCCAACTTACACTTTAGAGAGAAGGAAATTGAAGCTCAGTTTGTACAAATTCATCCACTGAAGTAGGGACAAAGAATAAATCTAGGGGTTGAGGATTTAGCTCAGTGGTAGAGTGCTTGCCTAGCATTCACAAGGCTCTGAGTTCAACCCCCAGCAGCATCCCTCCCAAACAATAAATCTAATTCTGGTGACCCCATATTCATTCAGAGCCTGGTGTTCCTAACTTTTAATGTGCATAGATAAATAACTGAGAAACTTATTAGAAGTCTATGACTCCACTTCATCCTATTGACTTAGAATCTCCAGAAGATAAAGCCTCCAACTTGTATTTTTGTAACCTCCACAGACAACTCTCATGTGGAGGTGGAATTCCATTGAAAGATAAATGAGTTAGGGGTTGAATGTGTAAAGCAGTGAGAGAGTGCATGCTTAGCATATGTGAGGTCTCGGGTGCACCCCTCCCCTCATAACTAGTTTGGGATAAGAGAGAGGGTATGATATTCTTTTTAACATGGCAGAAGGGTGATTGTGAAAGAGAATGGGAAAGAGGAACCAACTCCAGATCTCCTAATGGATCAGTGTTAGGAAAGATTGCATATAGAAATTGAGGATCTAGACATTTATTCTCTTATAATTTTCCTGCTTGGGTACCCATAAAAATAGAATCTTGAGGACTAATTGTTTAAACTATGCTATTTACCTAGATTAAAGAGAACCATGGAAATAAGTATTTCTTACATATGTCTATTATATTTAAGGGACCTGACGAACATGTAAAATGTGCCCCTGGCTGTTCTTCCCACATTCCTTTCCTCTTTAGGCATATTCTTCTTTTAGGCAGCATTCCAAATGCTGTGATAATAAAGGATTTGAGTGAGCTGTCCTCATTCACTTGTTATGGGCAAGGCCAGCATATATCACTGGTATGGTGGGAACAAGTATGATTTCTCTCCTGTTAGTAGGCAAGTAGGTAATAGGAAAAGGGTTACCTTGTGTACTGGCCTGGGTTCTATCTCTCAACAGAGAAGAGGTGCAGAGTTCAGCTGGCACCAAAGTTACTTTGGCCAAGGGGAGCAGGCATAACTCTCTGGACTAAGGCCTGAAAATAGCTGGCAAGTGGACAGGGTCTAATAATAGCATGGACTACAGGGCAAGAGTCCCATACCTTGGACCTCAGCTCCAGGCCAGTCTTCTAGTCCCTCTCATGGCACAGAGTCCAAGACTGAGCTCACAATAGGAGCTGAGGAAACTCTTCTTGATATGACTTTGCTTTTCAAAAGTTTCATACTCTTTTTCGACTCTCTTTCCACTGCCTGGCCAGCATCTATCTTCTTTGTGTAGGTCCTCTCTTACTTATTCCCTACTTCCTTCCATATTTCTTCTCTCTGATCAGCCTGGATCCAGCTGATCATCTGAACAGAGATAAGTTTGTTCATTCCTTATTTTATCTATTGACTTCACAATTATGCATTAAGTACCCACTATATATTAAACTTTGTGCTAGGCACGAAGAAGGAAACAGATAAAAAGGTATTTTGTCTGTTAGGGAACTCAATATCCAGTGAGGGAAACAGCTAGGGGAAAAAAAAGTACCAGTAAGTCTTCAGGCAAGAATAAATAAAAATATAGTGCTAAATATTTCTCTTTTTTTCCCCTTCCTTCCTTCCCTTTCCTTCTTTTCTTTCCTTTCCCTTCCTTTTCCCTCCCTTTTCCCTTCCCTTCCCTTCCTTTCTTCCTTTCTTCCTTCCTTCCTCCTCCCTTTATTCCTCTCTCCCTTCCTTTCTCCATGGAGATTAAACCCAGGGCCATATTTACATTTACTCTACCATTGAGCTATATTCCCAGCCCAATGCTAAATCTTTCTAATAAATGGTTACATTTCTTCAAGGGAAGACTTGTAAAGATGTCTTTTTCCAATTTAATCTGTATGTTTATTGAAATTCCAATCAAAATCACAATGACATTTTTATTGAGCTCTAATTCATACCAAATAATTCTTTTTTTTTTTTTTTTTTTGGTGCTGGGGATTGAACTCAGGGCCTTCTATTTGTGAGGCAGACACACTGACCACTGAGCTAAATCCCCAGCCCCATAATTCATTAATTTAAAGTGTACACTTAAGTGATTTGTAGTATACTTACAAAGTTGTATAGCCATTACAACAATCAATTTTAGAACATTTCACCTTCCCCAAAAGAAGCCTTATTCTCATTAGCAGTCAGTCACTCCTCATTTCTGCCCAACTTTTCCCACTTCAGGCCTTGACAACCACTAATCTGCTTTCTATGGTTCTGACTATTCTGGACATTTTGGGGGGTTTCTCACTTTGTAGTTCAGGCTGACCTTGAACTGACTATGAGCCCAGCCTGACCTTGAATTTATGGTAATCCTCCTGTCTCAGCCTCCCCAGAGTGCTGGGATTACAGGCATGCACCACCATGCCCAGCCAATTCTGGACATTTATATAAATGGAATCATAATACATGACCTTTTGTGTCTACCTTCTTTCACATATGTTATGGCTTGTGTCTAGATGTCCCCCCCAAAGCCTCATGCAGTCACAGGTAGGGCCTTTTCAGAGGTGGCTAGATCTAGAGTATATGATTGATTCATGGTGCAATGATAGGATAAAGATATTAAGATTAAGGGTGTGTGATTACTAAAGTAGCCCACTGATTGGTTTGGCTCCTGCCCTAAACGTGGTAATTTAGATAAAATATAAAAAGGGCGGAAAGAAGCTGCTTGCAACCAGCCGATTATGGACTGAAACCTCTATAGACTCTGAGCTAAATAAACCTTTTTTCCTTTAAATTTGGGTGTCAGGTATTTTGTCTCAGTAACAAAAAGAGTAACTAAGACAATATAGTATAATGTTTTCAATGTTCATCCATTTTATTGTAGTATATATCAGGACTTCATCCTTTTTGTGGGTAATATTTCACTGCATGAATATACTATATTTTTATTTATATATTCCTCATCTGATAGACATTTGGGTTGTTTCTACATTTTGCTGTCATGAATAATGCTGATATGAACATTTGTATACAAATTTTTGTGTGAATGTATGCTTTGAATTCTCTTGGGTATATAATTAGTAATGTAGCTGCTGAGTTGTATGGTAACTCTAACAACTTATTTTTTTGAGACGAAGTCTCAATATGTAATCCAGGCTGGCCTTGAACTCCCTATATGGTATAGTCCAGACTATCCTTGAACTCATGATCTTCCTGCCTTAGCCTCCCAAGTAGTGGGATTACAGGAACACATTACCACACCAGCTATATTTAACTTTTTGAGGACTTGCCGGACTATTTTCCAAAGCGGCTGAACCATTTTATATTCCTATTTGCAAAATACGAGGTTTGCAATTTCTCTACATAGTTGCCAACACTTATTATACGTCTGTTTGATTATAGCTATCCTAGTTAGTGCGAAGGGGGCTATCACTGTGCTTTTGATTTGTATTTCCCTAATCATGCCAACTTTTTGAAGACTGGTTGGTATAGACCTGGCTTTCTGAGCCAGGGAGAAGGATCAAAAAGGACAAAAACTCTATGTTTAGGAAGGCTTTTAATAAATGGACTGCTAATTCAGACTTTTTACTCTAGTTTCATCAGTTTATAGTTAGTGGAAAGTTCTTCCAGGTTCAGGTAATAGGGTGACAGTTAATTCCAATTTTTAAATACAGAATTGGATGAAACTATATTAGGGTCTTCAAGCTAGGTATCATTAGAAATGAGGAATCTATGGTGTTTTGAACTGGAACATTTTTTACAAAAGTGAGAGAGAAACCAAGCAGAATAATGAATTTCTGACAGCTACACTAAAAGTCTAGTCTTCAACACCATAGTTGTCAGGGATCTTGCACATTTATTTATTGGTTTGTTTCAGTATTGGGGATTGAACCCAGGGTTTTCTCACTAAGCTACATTCCCAGCCCTTTTTGACTTTTTGAGATAGGATCTTGCTAGATCAACAAATTGCCTAGCCTGGGCTCCAATTTGCAGTCCTCTTGCCTCAACCTCCAGAGTGCTGGGATTAAAGATATGTGCCACCATGACCAGCTGACTCTGGCACTTTGATTTTCTTCTTTATACAATACCTTGTTTTCTGGCTTTGGAAACAACATCTCCTTTTTGGAGGCCAAGTTATTTAGGAGGAGAATGCCCTAAATTTGAGACATTTAGACCTTATGCCTATACTGTCCAATACAGTAGCAGTTAGACACATGTAATTATTGATTTACAAAGTAATTTTTAAAAAATAAAAATTTCAGTTTTTCAAAAACATTTGAAGTGTTCAGTAGCTACCTGTGGCTAGTCACTACCATATTAGACAACACTTCTGTAGAATAATGTTGCTAGTAATGTCCTGAGTAACCCTGAGGCCATCACTTCCCATTTCTGTGTTTTAGGTTTCTCATTTGTAAATAAATAAGTGTAGTAAATCTCAAAAGCTCCATCCTCCTTTAGCATTCTAAGTGATTTGTTATTCGGTCAGTTTTGGAGTATGCCTCCACCCACCTACTTTTTCATCTTTCTCTTTCTTCATTTGTAGCTAGGGCAGAAATACCCAGAGGGAGCATTAGGCTGCTAATTTGTCAAGTTAGGTTGCTTCTATTCCATGTGCCTTTGGTGAAAGGGAAAATGACTTGAGGGTATAGTTACATCAGAAAGCCTCACATTTGTGCAGTACTTTATGGATCATACAACTCTTCCACATTATTTCTTCATTTTATAGAGTAAAAGAATCTGAATTTGGAAGGGCCTTTGTCTTAGTTACTTTTCTCCCTTTGCTGAGACAAAATACCCGACACCCAAAGTTAAGGGAAGAAAGGTTTATTTGGCTCACAGTTTGTAGAGGTTTTGATCCACAATCAGCTGGATCCAAGGCAGAGTGGCATGGCAGACAAGCAGAAGGCAGCAAAGTAAGCACGAGGAGCAAAAGCGGGTAGGCAAGCCTCTTTATATTTTATTCATGTTACCTAGCCTTAGGGTGGGTAGCACTCCCGCCCTTAATCCTAATACCCTTAATCCTAGCATCATATCCTTGATCCCAGAAGAACCATGCCAAACCAATCAGTGGACTAATTTAGTAATCATACACTCTAGATCCAGCCCCACCTATGACCACATGAGACTTTGGAAGGACAACTAGGCACAAACCATAACAGCCTTATAGGTCATCTCAAGTCAGGCATAGTGATGCACACCTGTAATCCCAAGGACTCTGGGAGGCTGAGGCAGGAGAATTGAAAGTTCAATATTCACTGAACATGAATTATATGGGAAGTTTGTACAATGAAATTCTAAGTACCTGTGTCCTGGAAAATGATCCAGTAGAAGTAGGTGTTAGGGTTTCCCTGGCCCAGACTGAACTATCCAACTGCAGCTGTGTGGGATAGGACCTTGGAATCTGCATTATTAACTCTATCTGACCATATTGTAGAGAACACTGGTCTTGGCTGCTCCATATGGTGGAGTCTGCCTTTTAGCATCCTTGCAGATCCCAGATTCTACATATCTCCAGGGTTAGGGGGCACCTAAAGGAGTACCTCCCATTTTGGATAACTGACAGTTTTTAAGGCTTTCTTTATACTGAGCTCTCCCAAATGACCTAGCTGTTACAGTTTATAGGTATATACTACTGGTCAGCTTCTTTCCCTTAATAAGCTTTCAGACTCATTTGTTCATTCAGAAAGGGGTATCAAGTGCCTACTGTATACAAGGTCCTGTGCAAAGCACTGGAGATTCAGCAGTGGACAAGAGCAACTTGGCCTCTGGCTTGAGAAACTACCTTTTGTCTACTAGGGGAGACAGAGAGACGGCAAAATAAAAAGGTAAATAATAAAAGAAGTAAAGCTTGATTTGTTTCTGGTTTTATTTTGGGTACTGGGCATTGAACTCAGAGATTTGCCCAGAAAAAATATAATTTGAAGCTGGGAATGGTGGTGCACACCTATGATCCCAGCATTTGGGAGGCTGAGACAGAAAGATTGCTGTGAGTTTGAGACCAACCTGGGGTACATAGTGAGTTCAAGGCCAGCCTGAACTACATAGCGAGACCCTGTTAAAAAATGCTCCCCCCCAAAAGTATAGCTTGAGAAAAATGCTATGAAGAAAATAAACAATATTGTAATGAAGTATATAACAGGCAGGACTGAGAAAAGAAACTCTCATTTTGGAGGCGACATTTAAATTGAGATCTAAAAGATAAGATAGAGCAATTCAAAGAGTTGGGGGAAGATAATAAAAGAACATGGTATGTTCTATTGTCAGAAGGTCAGTATATCTGGAGCCTAGAACGAGAGAATGGCACAAGATGAAGTTGAAAAGGATACAAAATATAGAAGTTCAGATTTTCTTCTGTATTCAGTAGAGTTCTGCCATTAGGGGTTTCAGGCAGGAGGTGATGTGGTCCGATTTAAGGTTTTAATAGATCATTCTGTTGATATGTAAATTGGAAGGGGCAAGAGTGAAGTAAGAGACCAGCTAGGCTCCACTGGGCTCATTCAGGCAACAAAAGAAGGTGGCTTGAACTAGGGTAGAACCAACAGAGATACAGATATTTCAGTGCTATCATATTCTTCAATACCTTCTCTTTTCCAAGCTAAACATCTCAGTTCAGTGTTCCTTCTATAACAGATTTGCCTAATTTGAGTCTTTTTAATTTTTTTCCTCCAATGCTTGGGATTGAACCCAGGGCCTCACATGTGCTAGGCAAGTGCTCTACCATTGAACTACACCCCTGTCCCTCTCATTTTTATTTCTCTCAGCTCTTTCTTCCTAGTATATGCCTTATTTGTAGGGAATTAAAATCTTCACTCCAATGCCTATCCCTCTCATATGAAGAATAGAACCCTAGTCTTCCTTGTTATTAATTGATTATCAGTCTTTTCAATGATTTTACCATGACCCTTGGGTACCTACTATAGCAGCTGTTCTTGGAGGAGACAGAGAGGAAGAAATGCTCTCTACCCTCCAGCAGCCCAGGGTATAATGGAAGAAATGAGACCCACAGAAATGTAATACGAGGCAAAAATAAACAAACCAAAAACATCACAAGGAAAGTGATATGAAAGGCCCTGAGAGGAAAAGGAGGTGGAGAAAAGGAAATTATGGAAGACTTATTGGAAGATGTTAGTTTGGAGCATCTGAGGCTAAAGGGTAGGGTGCATTCTTATATGGGGTGGACAAGGATTACCTCACTGAGTAGCCCATTTCAGCAATGACTCAAAGACAGAGTAAGTCGTGTAACTATTTGGGGGACAAATGCTCCGAGTGGAGGACAAAAGCTGTGAGGTTAAGCATATTTGGTATTTCTGCCATACACTTGAGAGGCCATGTGGCTGGAGCAGAGGGAGAAGAAGAATAAGAGAACAATAATATCTGAAGATGGAGAGGGACTAGATCATTTAGAAACAAGTAGGCTATTGTGTAAGACTTTGACTTTTATTCAAAATGATATGGAAAATGATCTGAGCATTTTGAGTGGAAGAGTGACACAGTCTAACTTACCTAATGGTGGTATTGGACTAGGATGGTAGAAATAAATGTGAAGAGAAGTAGGTTAATTCTAAATATATTTTGACTGGTTTTTTGGGTGTTTTTTTGTTGTTGTTTTTTTTTGGGTGGGTGCTGGGGATCAAACTCAGGGCCTTGCGCCTGCTAGGCAAGCGCTCTACCACTGAGCTAAATTGCCAACCCCTCTAAATATATTTTGAATCAATAATTGAAGTAAATTTGGAGAGTGTAAGGATGAGATAGTTGGAAATGGATCCCTGGTGGAAGAACATGAGAAGAACCTAATGACAATGTACCCAATTAGGTTTTCCCACTGACTATATGGCCTCCAGGTGTAGGCAGAGTAGTTGGGTTTATAGCAAAGGTTCCCAGTCAGTAGCCCACCAGCAAAATGTCTCATTAATTGTTTTGTCCAGGCCACAGTGTTTAAAACTTATAAAAATTAGTTGTCAATGAGATAAAAAAATATTTTTCATCATTTAAAAATTCAGAAGTTTTAATAGAAAAAAAATAGGTTCCGGGTGTCTCTAAAAATTGGCAACATTAAGCCCGTGGGCAAAAGTTGACGGGAGCTAAATTTAGGTACTGGACTCCTCCTTTTGCCAGAGCATGTGTTCTCAGTACTCTAGTCACTGCCCCTTCCTGTTATATCCCCCAAACTGAGACTAAATGTTATTGCTACATGCATTGCTGTTTTCTTATAGAAAAGTTTAGAGAAAGGAAACAATTCCTTGTCTAACAAGAATTTTTTTTCCTATGACCTTATTTACGTTATCTCCCTGGACTCCGTTAATTTCTGAGTTTGTAGTTCCCAGTGTTGTGGAAAGAAGCCTGGACTCAATTCTTGTCCGTGTTTTTTGGCAACCTACTCTGTGACCCCAAGCATAGCTTAGTAGTCTCTTTGAATCCCAGACTTAACAGAACAACCAAATTGGGTGTTCTGTTAACAACATCTTAAAGGGTTTGGGATCTTAAGTAAGCCAGTAAGTACCCTGCCCCCCTTTTCCACCAGCCAGGGGCCCCAGCCTGGTGTATATATCAGAGAAAGAAGACACTGGAATGAGTAAGGTACTTATATTAATAATATATAACTTGAGCCCATAGCCAGGGAGAGAAATGAGAAATGCACACTGGTGTGTGTATGTGTGTGTGTGTGTGTGTATGCGCACGCACACGCACATGCACACATGTCTGTCTGTCCATGTCTGTGTGTGGCTCGAAGTGGGCTCAAGGAAGCTATACTTGTATAGGTTGCACTTATCTGTTCCTGTTCGCCTTCTGTATACCAGGCTCAGATCTAGGTATTAAGGATCTAGCAGTGAACAAGATAGATGAGGTCTCTGTTATCATGGAACTTATATTCCAGGGAAAGACATAGATAATATTCAAGTAAATAAGTGAGATAATTTCAAATAATGGAAAGTTTCATGAAAAAAATAAAACAATTATTTGATAAAGAATTCCTGAAAAGACAAGGTGTGCACATAGGTGTGTATTTAAATGCGGTACATGTTGGGGCTGGGGATTTAGCTCAGTGGTTAGAGTGCTTGCCTAGCAAGCACAAGGCCCTGAGTTTGATCCCTGTTACCAAAAATAAATACAAAAACAAAAACAAAACAAAACAAAAAATGTAGTACATGTACTTGCAGGTGGGTCTATGTTTAAATTCTGGGTATACATGTTTATTTTTGTGTTCATGTGTGCAGATGAGCAGCTCTGTGCCTACAATGGTTTCTTGTTGGTATACGTGATTTTATGCAAGTGAGTACACATTGGTAGGCTGGTACATGGTACACATGTAGACACATGGGGACATGCATCAGTATTTAGCTGTAACTAGAGACGTTCTAAAGTTCCTGTAGCGTTCGTCAGTGTGCCCGTTAAGGAAATGGCTTTTCTGCCTCCGGTATTCAGGGCCATTTGCCAGCTTCCTCTCTCCTAGGTCCTTCCTACTTTAGTAAGCTCTCTGTGCTTGGCTCCTCTTAGCCCTAGGAGAGTTAAAGCCAAGGAGAGGATAGAAACTGACTCATCAAGCCAGGAGCTGGAAAGAGGCTGACAGTCTTCTGTGTGACCTCTGTCAGTAAGAAAAGGCCTGGCTTCCCTGCCAGTCCCTGCCCTTCACACTGTGAGAGAAAGAGTCCTGACTTGAAATCAGAAGACTTGAAGATCTATTCTTGGCTCTGCCACTTATTATTGTGTGACCTTGGCCAGATACTACATCTCTCTAGGTTTTAATTTCCTCCTTCCTAAGTATTCTGTGTAATAAGGAAGGAGAAGGAAAACAATGGCCTCTACTACTGAGAGAAGGGTGTGTGGTGGTGTGACTGAAAGAGAAGGAGGAACATTGTGCAGAGGCAATGACGTTATCAAAAGTGTCGTGGGGCTGAGCTTTGTGCATAAGGGAAGCAGGAAGAAACCACTGAGAACAAAATTCAGTCTTCTTACCATTGCCTGGAAGGTCCTACATGATTTGGCTACTGTCTGTTTTTCATTCTTACCCATCTTCTTGCTCATTATACTGTAGCCATATTGTATTCCTTTATGTTATTTCCATTTAGTGCTCTCTCCGCCTAGAATACTCTTCCCAAAAATTAATATGGTTACCTACTTCTTATTATACAAGTGTTAGCTGAACTATCACCTTCCCAAGGAGAGACCTGGGAAGACACTCTTATCTAAAGTAGTTGACACCTAATATTTATCAGTATTTAAAATGCACACATCTTTTGACCCAATAATTCATCCTACCAACACACTTAAAAGTAATTTAATATTCTTGAAGCATTTATGGTTTAAACAAATTAGGGTACTTACAAATAGAGGACAAAGAGATTGAGCTTTTTTAATTTTGATTGAGAATATCAAGGTATATTATTAAATTTTAAGAAGCAAATGATTGAGCTCTACACTTAAGATTTGTACAGCTTATTCAATATATAATAATTAAAAACAAGATAAAGAATAATGCATATTGCATGCCATCATTTGTGCAGAAAAATAAAAATATATAAACATAAATGCATATATACATGCTTGTAAAACAGGTCTGTCCCTTGAACTGAGTAGTTCTTCCCACTGCTGCTATCTTGTGCTTGGTTGGAGACTTTTTTTTGTGCCGGGGATCAAACTCAGGGCCTTGCGCTTGCTAGGCAAGCACTCTAACCACTGAGCTAAATCCCCAGCCCCTCATCACTATATTTTATCAACATTAAAAAAATGAGGCTCAGAGATGTACTGTACACTTCACAGTGATAAACACCAAATATACAAAGTGTTTTGAAAAGCCAAAGTACAGTATCTGTCTAGTCAGCTCATGGTGTGATGGAAGATGGCTTACCCTCACAAGCACAGGCATTGGTGTTACTACATGGGTTTTGTAACTGCTCCTGTCTCTTGTTTGAGGCCAAAGTTTGTACCCCTAATCACTGGTTCTTTCTGGTATATCTCAGGGAGGGCAATGAGCCAGGGGAGACCACCCAGATCACATACCGTGAGCTTCTGGCCCAAGTGTGTCAGTTCAGCAATGTTCTCCATAAACAGGGTGAGTGTGAGGGTGTTGAAAAGGGGCTGGAGGGCTTGACATTGGGATCTGAGGATTTGTGGGGAGAGAAAAATAAATGGAAAGAATTTGGTAACAGGAACAGAAAAAGTTAAGTGGAAAAACGGCTGGTTAGATGGGTGGAAGCAAGTAGCAGCAGGAAGACTCATTGTCAATGTTCTGTGTCTTTTACCTGCAGGCATTCAGAAGGGTGACCGGGTGGCCATCTACATGCCCATGATCTTGGAGCTCGTGGTAGCCATGCTGGCATGTGCCCGCCTTGGGGCTTTGCACTCCATTGTGGTAGGAGTTTGGGCTGGTGAGAGGGGGAGGGGTTGAGAACTTGGATCTGGAGGTTGGGCCTGGAAGTTGGAAAATTTTAAATAACAAACTAAGGGGCTTAGAGTGCTTATGTCATAGGTCTATATCGGTTATTCAGTTTTTTCTAGGACCCTGGCTTAGAGATCCTAAGTGTTTCATGAACACTTCTTTCCTTGTTCGTTCAATCCCTGGGATCTCCCTCTCTCCCTCAGTTTTTCTTTCCTTCCCTAGTTTGCAGGCTTCTCTGCAGAGTCCCTATGTGAACGGATCCTGGATTCCAGTTGTAACCTTCTCATCACTGCAGGTGATTCATTCTTTTACTCTTTCTCCAGACCCCACCTTGAGTCATAGTCTCCAATCAGCTTTTTGGTTTGGGGTTGCTTATGGTGGAGGGTAGGACTGCCTGCTCTTCCTCTCCTAGTCCTACCTCAGCTAACCCTCTGTCAGCCCAAATCAGCTACAAGGGCCAGAGTCAAGAGGCCCTCTCAGGAAGGGCCTATGGACATTGTGCCCAGTGGGGAATATGGTTCCTACTAAGTCCTGGAATGTCTGTTGCTCCCCAAAGATGCCTTCTACAGGGGGGAAAAACTTGTAAACCTGAAGGAGCTGGCTGACGAGTCCCTGGAGAAGTGTCGGGAGAAGTAAGTGTGCTGGCCTATTGGCTACTGCCCTGGGTTAACTGGGCCTTTCCCCAGTGCCAGCTTCCCTTTGTCCCCTCCTACCCTAGATGGACAGGAGTGGGTATTGCCAACTTCCCTTTTGAACCAATCAGGCTACCATTTCAGGCTCTTTCTTCCAGGGGTTTCCCAGTGAGATGCTGCATTGTGGTCAAGCACTTGGGGCGAGCAGAACTTGGCATGAGTGACTCCCCCAGCCAATCTCCCCCAATTAAGAGGCCATGCCCAGATGTCCAGGTGAGTATGGCAGTGCTATACCCTCCTCAGGGCTTAAATTTCCTCCTACTTCCTGCCCAAGATGTTCCTAAAGTCTCCTTTGGCTTCTTTAGCATAATGTAGAAGCTCTGGAAGCAGTCCTAAGAATCCTTCCTCAGCAGGGCTGGCTTAGAATAAGGGATTTTGACCTTGAATATGAGGGAAATGCTTTTGGACCTCAAGAACTTGTCACGAGAGGTTGTGAAGGAGACTCCTGTGCTGCCTGGAATATCTTGACAGGCCCAGGGGACCCTCAGGGCTTGGATCTGGATTAGAAATGTGCTTACTTGGGTGACTGTATGTAGTCATCTTGACTGGAATGTGATTTGAGGTAGGCTACCTTTTGTGGCCTTGGGGATGTCTACCATAGCTGAACCAAGATTCCTCAAGATAGCTCTTGATAGCTTTGGATCTAGCACTTCTGATAGGAGTGGTAGAAAAGCTCAGTGGTGGCCTTCAGGTCTGAGAGGCATAAGGCATAGAGGTTCTAAGGTTCAAAAGGGTAGAAGGCTACTTAGATTGTGTGACATGAAAGAACCTGAGTGGTATTGGGAATAGAAATGCTGTAGTTTAGGGACATTGGATAGCTTAATAAATGTTAGGGATGTGCACATATGAGAGCTAGAATGAGATTTAGGAAAATAGAGGCAGGGGGAACCAGAAAGTGGGGAGCCAGAGGGACTAGAGGCATCCAGGGGTGTAAGACACACTGACCCTTCCTTCCCACTCCTCTATCCTTGGATCCTGCTCATCAGCCTTTCCATTCCATGGGCTTTTAACAGGGTAAGCTGAAAGAGAAATCCAAGCGCATCCGGCCCCAGGTATCCACTTCTGCACTGCCTTGGGCATAGCTTTCCTGTGTGCTTATCTGTGTGTCCATGTGTTCTTTGCCTGTTTGCCCCATTAAAGTGGCTGCCAGACCTCTCCCCCTTCCCCTTGCTCCTGCACACCTAGTAACATCCATCCACTCCAAAGCACTGTGAAATCAAATGTCTGTTGCTGCCTTTGTCAACTGGCTGGCATGGAACAAGGATCTCAGAGAGGTAGTAACAGGCATCACATTTCACTCCTTTGTGGGAACCGAATAACCAGTCAGGAAGTATTTACTGCGCATTTAGCTGGATGGAGCCAGAAGAGACAGAGAAAGAGCAAATGGAGGAGGTACAGACCTTCACCATCAAATTGGGGTGTTTAGACATGTATTAGAAAAAATGAGGTGGTTTTTTTTGTTTGTTTGTTTGTTTTTGTTTTTGTTTTTTTTTAGTGCCGGGGATCAAACTCAGGACCTTGTGCTTGCAAGGCAAACACTTTAACCACTGAGATAAATCCCCAGCCCCAAAAAATGAGTTTTATGTGGGACAGCAAAGAAAAAGATTCTAAAATACATTTATATACTTCTTTGGGACTTACATAATGCACATAACTCTCTGATGTGATTAAATATTAAAATTGAACCAAAGTTATACTATAGTGATTCTCAGAAGGGAGATTAGTAAGTGAATGCTCAAAACAGCTTAGTGTGGAGGAGAGAGGGGTCCTGGATTCCAGAGAGTAATTTTAGCTGTATGATCTTGAATAAGTCTCTTCTCTTTAGGCCTCACTTTCCTTATCAGTAATAGAGAAATGACAATACATGCTTGAAAGAAAACAAAATATAAAGCTCACTACTCCTATGAGTTTTACCATCTTTACAGGCCACTTTGCCCTAAATCTAATGGTACCTTTTATGCTAATGGTACAGCTTTCTCTATTCTTATTAGCATGGTGGAGACAGATCTGATTCCTAGGGAACTCTACTTTCCTTTTGAAACTTAGGCAAGGACCTAAGGCCTTCTTTTCACAGAACTAACAAAATTTGATGGTTTAGGATATAGGATCTGGAGTCAGACTAAGTAGGTTCAAATCCTGGCTCTGCCATCTGCTACTGTATAAAATTGGGCAAGTTACTTTAACTTTCTTGCTTCAGTTTTCCCATCTATACCTGTCTTACAGAGTTTTGTCAATATATATAAGGCGCTTGGCACATAGTAACATAAATGTTAACTGTAATTACTTCCCTTGATAAAGTAAACACATAATTCTGCCTCAGGCTTCAGGCTTCTGGGGTTTTGTTTCTTGGAGGTAAAAACAGTTACCCAAAAAAACCAAACATCATGAAAATAGACTTACAAAATCCAAGGGTTTTTTTTTGTTGTTGTTTTTATTTGTTTTGTTTTGTTTTGGGATAGGGTCAGTCTTACTATGTAGTCCAGGCTGGCCTCAAATTTGTAGTGATCCTCTGCTTCAGCCTCCCAAGTTACTTGCTGGGATTATAGGTGAGTGCCACCACGCCCAGCCAAAATCCAGGATTTTTGGTCTGAAAATTACAGTTAAAACTGTAGAAACCTTGGTAGACCTCCAAACGCCTTCATCCTTATACAGTCTTCAGGGGAAGGCCTGACAGGTAACCCTCCTCAACCATATCACTCATGAGCTCCTTCATATTCTTTTCCGTACTGGCAGCTGCCCTCTCAGTGCTACCGCGGTACAAGGACAGAGGCCAACTATTCAATTCGGGGGTGGGGGGTGCTGGGGATCAAACTCAGGGCCTTGTGCTTGGTAGGCAAGTGCTCTACCACTTGAGCTAAATCCCCAACCCCCCAACTCTTCAATTTTTATTTTAGAAAATTCAAACCTTTTCCTGGTTCCAACCCATGGGTCTTATAGGCACACACCTACTCCACACCCAATGTTTGCTTCCCTAATTGAGCTCATCCTGCTTCCTGGTGCTTGTTGTTGGCTCTCCACGTGGAATACCCCACCTCTTCCACTCCTCCCTACACACACACACACCCCTACCAAAGAAATACTTTTATAAGATTATAACAATTCCCTCAATGCAGAGCCAGTGTGACTGTTTTATCCTTTGACAATTCACCATACTGTAGACCACACTGTTTGTTCAAAGCAATATTGACATAGTTGTGCTTAGATACATGAATGCCCTCAGCTCAAGGCCAGTTGGCAGGCAAAAAAGTATTCATGTGACAGTGTACATATAAACTTACATAGATTTTCCACTAAAAAATAGGGTGTACTTGTGTATATTCTAGCTGGGGTTCTCTTCTTTTTCTTATTTTTAGTGACAGGTGATACTCATATGTCAGAAACTTAAAATTCTATAGAGTAAGGGGCAGGTAGTACAAACAGAGAGGAGTGATTAGAGAGCCATATTCTAATTTATCAAGGTATCTGTCAATACTTTGGGATTTTTAAACCAAATATGCACACAACAAATTAGCATGTATCTGTGTAATAGGTGAAAGGCATTTCTCTAACATTGCCATGTCCACCTACCAGCCAGGGTCACTGAACTTTCAAGAATCTAATGAATATGAAAGGTCTTTGAGACAGCTAAGCAATCCCCAAACAGTTCTCATCATCACACCCTTAAATTTATCTTCCGATGGTCACTGAACTAACTTCTGTCCCTTCTAACATTCATCAGACTTCTCTACCTCACCCCCTGGGACAGCCCAAGGCTTGGTTTTGTTAAGTATCTTTCCTTTTTGATGTTTCCAAAATCCTGTGAGATCATTAGAACAAGAATGACTATCCTTATTTTTAAAAAGAGTGATGAGGTAGACTGACTTGCCCAAAGTCATAGAGCTAGGAAGTGGCAGAACTAGGACTAAAATCCAGTACAATTTTTGGACAAATTCAGGGGATCCAACTTCACTGAGCAGAAAATAGACTACAACAAACAAATAAACAAATAAAAATTGGTGTTCAAAGAGGTGGTGTAGCCAGGAAAGGAAAATAGTTTCAAAGGAGAGTTGAGAGAACTATCAGGATGACAGATCCCGAAGTCATTACCAAAGGCAATCAGATACCGAGAGACGTCCCTCTCCTGGGTGGAGTTCATCTTGGTCCTTTTCTACCAACCTGAAGCAAAGCCTCCTGCTGAATGGAACCTGTCTCCTCAAACAAAAAGTACTATGGGAAACCCCATTGGCATCAGCATTATCAAGGCAGAAAAGAACTTCCAGATGCAAATAGGATCTGGACATGTAGAAAAAAGTGCCTAGACCAAGAGCTGTTGATTTCTTTCACTACTAACAGGGTCAAGTGCCCACCTCACCTGCAGGCTCTGACTAATTTAGTATTTCTGAATTGTGTAGTATCTGCATCCCTGCTGATAAGCCACTAGTTTCCCATAGTGCATATGTGTGTATGTAGGTTGTATGTGCAAAGTCATTCATTCAACAAAATTTCCCGAATTTTTTTTTTTTTTGAGAATGTCAGGTACTTTAAAAGATGTTGGAGATATAAGGGAAAAAAAAAAAAGACATACCACTGTCTTCCTAGAGGTCACCATCTAGTTGGGGGAGACAATGACCAAGTAAACAAATAAAAGAAATGGAAATATGTGCTGTCTTTGAAAGAAACATAGTACTGTGGTTAATAATTACTGCAGGGGTGGAAAGGGAGTCTATCATATACCACTCAGGAGAAGGCTTCCCAAAAAGGTGACATTTCACCTGAGAATTGAAGGGTGGGAAGGAACCAACCAAGGGGCCCTCCTCAGCCTGAGGCCAGGTGAGAGGAGTTCTGTAGTAGAGATAGGGGAAGGATGGCAGGCTGCTGAGAATATCCAGAAAGCCTGCTGTTATGCTCCTATTATCTGTCTAGTCTATCTTTGCAGGGCCCTCCTTCCCTTCCCGCGTCTCCACCTGACAGTTTCACCCAGTCCTTCCAGGTGCTAGGTAGAGGGGTCTCCTGCCCCATCTTGAGCTATTCACAGTTCTTTCCCATCTACTCGTCTCTTCCTCTTCCTGCAGATCTCCTGGAACCAAGGGGTTGACTTGTGGTGGCATGAACTCATGCAAGAGGCAGGGGATGAATTTGAGCCTGAGTGGTGTGATGCTGAGGACCCACTCTTCATCCTGTACACCAGTGGCTCCACAGGCAAACCCAAGGCGAGTATGTATGCATGTATGTGTGTGTATGTGTGTCTATTGGGTAAATGTGAGAAGTGAGTTTCTGAGGAAGCATGTAATGACAGAAATTTTATTCTATAACCATAAGGTTCAGATATGTCACATTATCTTTTCTAAATCAAACTAAGACATATATTCTCAATTACTAGATGGTGAGGCCCACGGTGAGACAAGTCAGGTAGGGTCTTTCATGGTACCCAGAAAAGGGAGGAAAAGATCATCCATGTGGCTGACATGGATGATCCTTGCCCATTCCCATATGATTTGGTTGAAGGAGAGCTATTCTGTCAACTCAAGGCCAAGGGTGGGCACAGGGATCCCTCCTGTCCTTCTAAGACCATAACTCAAAGTTCAATTTTTTCTTCATGGCACACTGTTAACATCTAGTCCCCTGCCAGGGCACAGCATGAAAGCTGGAAATATTTTTAAAAACTGACTCCTCCACTGACTTGAACGACTTGAAAACTATGTCACTCTGCCTTCAACCCAGCCCATCCTTAAGTTCTTCTCTCCAAGTGCTTTGGAATATCCCTCAATGAGCTGGAGATTTAGCTCAGTGGCTAAAATGCTTGCCTTGGAAGCACAAGGCCTTGAGTTCAATCCCTGGCACTGAAAAAAAAAATGAAATTGATGGAAAGGAATGACTTTCTCACCTCTATTGTTTCTAACTGTACTACTTGAATATCCCTCAATAGGCCATTAGAAACATAATCTTAGCCTTTTCTTCATAGAGATAGAGTAAGCCAAGTGGATTGTCTTTTTTTTTAAGTCACTCTGATGGTGTGTTATTGAGTATGAGGGCACAAATACACAGCAATACACAGCAAAAGTATGCTAGGAGTGTTTATGTGTGTGTAATTGATGTGGATCGCTCAGATATATAATCTTAGTATGTAGATGGGAATGATGATCTGATGTGTACTGATGTGATGATGATATAATGGCTATGATAAAGGAGATGGGAGCATAAAAAAAGGATATAAAAGAGAAACAGATGCTGTGGAAAGGATGCTGGCAGGATCAGAATTCCTGAGAAGGGTCTTTCTCCACCTCTGCCCAACCTCCATTTGTTGACAAGTGGAGGTGGGCTGAAGGCCCCAGTCTGAGGCTGCATTCCTCCTGCAGGGTGTGGTGCACACAGTTGGGGGCTATATGCTCTACGTGGCTACAACTTTCAAGTATGTGTTTGACTTCCACCCGGAGGATGTGTTTTGGTGCACAGCAGACATTGGCTGGATCACTGGTCATTCCTACATCACCTATGGGCCACTGGCAAATGGTGCCACCAGTGTTTTGGTGAGAAGGGAACTGTGACTTATGGCTACCTGGCCTACGTGGGGGATCGATACAATTATCTTAGATGAAAAGAGTTAGATATCACACCACAGTGATATATATATACTAATGTTTATAGCAGCACAACTCATAATGTTTATGCATGATGGAGTGCTACCCTGACATAAAGAAGGACAAATTTGAGTCATTTGTCGGAAAATGGATGTGCCTTGAGACCATAATGCTAAGTGAAATAAATCAGACACACAAGTTTAAATTTTGTATAACTTCTCTTACATGAGAAACCCAGAGTCTAAGTAATTTTAAATACAAAATGAAAGAGTAAGAAACAGGGAGATAGATCTTTTGCAAATAGGAAGAGGATCTAAAGATGAGGGGCGGAGAGAAGGAAGGGAAAGGGGAATAAAAAGAATGAAGAGATGCTAGTACAGGTACCTACTCCTTAAGATAAATGTAAGCTTTATGTACTACAACATGTATTAAGAAAAAATATTTGGGGTTGGGGATTTAGCTTGGTGGTTAGAGTGCTTGCCTTGCAAGTACAAGGCCTGGAGTTTGATCCCCAGCACCCCCCCAAAAAAAAATAGAAAAATATTTGATCCTGAGTCATACTACAGGAAAAAAAAAAAAGATTATCCTGGATGACTACCTCTCAAGGATAGTCTACTTATGACCTGTTTCCTGGAGAAAGATGTGTCCTGACCAGTTAAGTCTCCTGTCTGGTCAGGGAGTAAAAACATGGTTGGTCAGAAAGGGCAAAATACTGAAACTGAGGGGGTACTAGGGGAATGGTGGGACTATTGAGAAGGACCAGAAATGACCAGCTGTCACTGGGGTCAGTTTGAGGGTATCCCCACATACCCAGATGTGAGCCGCCTGTGGAGCATTGTGGACAAATACAAGGTGACCAAGTTCTACACAGCACCCACGGCCATCCGTCTGCTCATGAAGTTTGGAGACGAGCCTGTCACCAAGTGAGACCCTTCCCCAGTTGTTTCCCCCATGGGTATCCTTCAGGGTTGGGAGCTTCTCTTTGTGTAGTTTCTTTCTACTGTCCCTACTCTCTGACTTGGAATAGGGGAGAGGGCACAAGAAGAGGTGTGTGTATACTGGCTCTCAGTGGTACTCACATCTTTCTTCTTTCCTACTCTTCTGCCCAAGGCATAGCCGGGCATCCTTGCAGGTTCTAGGTACAGTGGGTGAACCAATCAACCCTGAGGCCTGGCTATGGTACCACCGAGTAGTAGGTGCCCAGCGCTGCCCCATTGTGGACACCTTCTGGCAAACAGAGACAGTGAGTGAGGGGTTCAGAAGACTGGGACTCAGAGACAGTGTGGAAAGACTAATTCAAAACCCTCATCTCTGCTTTCCACAGGGTGGCCACATGCTGACTCCCCTCCCTGGCGCCACACCCATGAAACCTGGTTCTGCTGTGAGTGCCCTGTTTTGTGTGTGAGTGCTGCTGGTCCTGGGTTTGACAGGGGAAGGATTTTGGGGCATTTAGCCTACTGGAGAGTTGGATACCGGACTAATATGTATAAGGAATTTGGGGCACTGGGATGCCTTGGAAGTTGAATCAGAGTTGCCTCATTCCTCTTTTTGTGTTCTGTCTCTCTTTTGTTTTTAGTCCTTTCCATTCTTTGGCGTAGCTCCTGCAATCCTGAATGAGTCTGGGGAAGAGTTGGAAGGTGAAGCTGAAGGTTATCTGGTGAGGCGCTGACCCTTGGGGGTTTTTGAGCAGAAGGGATAGAGGATCTTGTGGGTACCTCCACCTCAGAGTTTATAACCTAAAGTCTCCTGGTAGTTGCTTAGGACTGAAGCTCTGCAGTTGGGGGATTGTCTTCTGGTGAAAGACTCCAGGGGGAAACCTTTGCCTGTATCTCTGCTTTTTGGTGCATAAGGTTCTTAAGGGCCTTTTAAGAATCTGTTCAGAGATTTGTGATGGTACTTTTTTGGGTCTGGAAAACTTAGCCCCAAGTCTTTTGATGAACATTCTCAAGAAAGGAAGCTTCATAATATAGAGGACAATCATGCAGGCCCTGGAGTTAGGCTGCCCATGTTCAAATCCTGGCTCTGCCTCTTCTGTAACCTCAGATAAAAGTTACCTAATGCTCTTGAACCTAAATTTCTCTTCCTCTTTCTCTCCTCTCTTCTCTATCCTCTCTCCCTTCCCCCCTTTCGAGTGAGATCTTGCTATATGCTTCAGGCTACCCTGAACTCACTATGTAGTTTAGGCTGGGCTTGAACTTCTGGTGATTCTCTTGCCTCAGTCTCCAGAATGCTGGGATTACGCATTGCCAAGCCACCACGCCCAGTTAAATTTTCTCATTTGTAAAATTGAGCTATAATAGTACCTTTGAGTCTTATAATTGCTTAAATTAGATAATCCATGCAAAGGGATTAGTACAGAACCTAGAAGTTATTGTTCAATTAATGTTAGCTGTTCTAATTTTTGTTAAATTTGTAGGGATCTTACCAGCCGTGCCTCCTAGACCCCAACACATTTCACTTTCCCAAAATCCAAACCTTTTTTTTGACTCTTAACTAGAATTCCATCTATCTTGTCTATTTGCTGCCACAGAACATTTCTGATTGTTGGGTAATACTTATTTACTCATGTGTGCCTCCTTTTTCTTATAATGCTGAGAAGGAAACCCAGGACACTCTACTACTGAGCTATTCCCCCTAGCTCAGTCTCACTTTTGTTTTTTAGGTAGAAAGACTAGCCTTAAACTCACTGTGTAGCCGAGGCTGCCTTCCAACTCGTGGTGACCCTCCTGCCTCAACCTCCAAAGTGCTGGGATTAAAGGCATGAATCACCACACCTGGCTCAGTCCCACTGTTTTATTTTTATTTTTTTTTTTAGTCCACTTTTTTTATGACTGTTTTCATTTGCATTAAACTGGACCTGCTTTTCTGAGGGATGACCCAAAAGAAACTTACATGTATTAAATGTTTATCGCTAACACAACACTGTGGTAGGCAATTTCCACACACTATTAAGTGAATCCTCACAGTAACTTCAGAAAATAGAAATTATTTGCTCTGATTCACAGATGAGGATCCTAAAGCTCAGAGAAATGAAGTTACTTACCTGAGGACTCATAGCTAGTAAGTGGCAGAGTTGGGATTCCAAGCCAGGATCATCCATCTCCAAATGCTGTATTTGTCTTGCTTCTCAGGAATGGCATTTTCCTGCTATTTTCCTCAGGTTCAGTAGAGCTATGACAGTCTTCCTGTGAGACAGCCTAGCAGATGTGATCACTGTGCCTTCCTCATTCTCCAGGTATTCAAGCAGCCCTGGCCAGGGATCATGCGCACAGTTTATGGAAACCACCCACGCTTTGAAACCACCTACTTTAAAAAGTTTCCTGGTTACTACGTGACAGGAGATGGTGAGCCTTGGCTATCCCCTCCCTGCACCTCCCACTGAGACATGTACCTTCATCATGTCCCATTTTCAAAAGAGTTGGTTGAGAGTGAAGGAGCACAGAAAAGATATGTTTTACATGTTAGTGTCTGGTATCCAGGCACAGAACTATGGAGAAGACTGTAAGCGTAGGAATGAGTATTGCAGGAAAGGTCTCAGGATGGTGCCATCTGAGATTAGTTAATGAGAAAAGATACTCCTGTGTTTACAGAGATGGAGCATGTAGCAGTATTACTGTATCATGTGTGTCCTCATGTTTGGAGGCTGTTTGTCCTTCTGTCTGTCCACCAGTCCATTCACCATAAGTATTTACTGAGCACCTATAATGCCCAGATACTGATCTAATAAGCACGTGGGATTTTACTATGGATGATATAGTTAAGGTTTCTGCTCTTAGGGGGTTTATATAAATAAACTTAGGTAGAGATAAGTGTATGAAGAAAAAAAACAATGTGATAAGGAACCTGGATGTGATGGTACACCCCTGTAATCCCAGCACTCAGGAGGATGAGGCAGAAAGATAGCAAGTTCAGGCCCAATATAGGCAACTTGGGGACTTAGCGAGACTCTTATTTTAAAGAGTGAAAAAGGGCTGGGGATGCATGCAGTTCAATATGAGTTCAATCTCTAGTACTGCAAAACAGCAACAATGTGGTAGTATCTTCAGAGATAGCTACTTTACACAGGATGATCAGAAAAGGCCCCTCTCAAGTGACAATGGAGCAGAGACCTGAGGGATAAGAAGAAACCAGGTATGGGGAAATCTAGAATACAGAGTTATGTGCAGCAGGACACAAGCTTGACATGTGTGAAGAAAGAAATGAAGCCTGTGTGGCTGAAGTGTAGTGTGCACAGGGGAAAATCATAGGTGGAGCTGGCACAGTAGATAATACAGGGTCTTTTGGGCCAATGTGAGCAATTTAGATTTTATTCAGAGTGCAGTGGAAAATGTTTACAGGTTTTAAGCAGCGGAGTGATTAAGAATTAATTTACTATTTAGGAAATAACTGAGTTATGAAAGGTAGACTTGGGTTGGGGATTTAGCTGAAGTGGAAGGCCCTGAGTTTGCTCCCCAGCACCCTTCTGCCAAAAAAAAAAAAAAGGTAGACTTGAGGTGGGTATGTTTTATTGACATGGAATAAGGTACCACCAAAGTTGGCAGCTTAAACCAACAAATATATTATCTCACAGTCTCTGAGGGTCAGGGTCTGCATGCAGCTTAGTTGCATGTCAGGGTGGTTCCTGGGCTGCAGTCAAGCTGTTGGTAGGGGCTGCAGCCATCTGGAGGTCTGATGGAACTTGGAGGATCCACTTCCACACTTTCACATGGCTGTCAGCAGGAACCCTCAATTCCTCACTACCTGTGCTTCTCCATAGGGCTACACACACTTTGAGAAGCCAGTGTCTTCTCTAACCTATCTGAGAAGTAACATCTCATCATTTCAATTCTGTTGATCACATAGACTAACCCTACACATTAAAGTGAGAAAGAGGATTTGCAGGGCTGTAGATGCCAGGAGGTGGAGATCAGAGGAGCCGTCTTGGAGGCTGGCTGCCACAGTGGGCAAGAATGGTAGCAGGAAGACACGATATATTCTGTGGGATACTTACTGTGTTGTGTATTTCTTCCCAGGATGCCGGCGGGACTGTGATGGCTATTATTGGATCACTGGCAGGATCGATGACATGCTCAATGTATCTGGTAAGGGCCCAGGACCCCCTCCCATCTCATTAGCTCCGTTCCCCTGGCAACTCTCAGCCAAACACAGAGTTAAGACTGTCCTTTGGTTAGACCACATGTGGAGTGTGACATTCAGTTCTGGACCCAGGTCTTGGAGGAAGAGTGATGAACGCTGAAATGTGCTTAAAAGAGGCAGTCCAGGGTGGTGAGGTACCTGGAAGCATCCCACATGAGAAGCAAATGAAAGCCTTCTCCATTTGAACTAGAGAAGGTCTGCTTTGTGGGTATAGACGGAATAGAGGCTGTGGCAAAGGCTGGGATCTCTTTTATGGCATTTCCTTTCTTTTGACAAGGACACCTGCTGAGTACAGCAGAGGTGGAGTCAGCACTTGTGGAACATGAAGCTGTTGCAGAGGCGGCTGTGGTGGGCCACCCTCATCCCGTGAAGGGCGAATGCCTCTACTGCTTTGTCACCCTGTGTGATGGCCATACTTTCAGTCCCACCCTCACCGAGGAGCTCAAGAAGCAGAGTGAGAAGCTTCCCTGGAAGGGGCTACCGTGTCTGCAAGTTGTTGGGAAGGGGCTGCAGTGAGCTATTCCTCAAACCATGAACGGATCCCAGGGGGTCCCATGGGCTGTCTGATTTTTTCCTACTCAGTTTCCCACTACTAGTCTCTCCACCAGGATAATAATAGCCAATGGGCTGGGGAAACAGCTCAAAGATAGAGTGCTTGCCTACTACGTACAAGGGTCTGGGTTTGATCCCTAGCATGGGAAAAAAAAACAAAAAACCTAACATTTATAGAATACTTTCTCTGTGCCACTACTGGGCTCAGTGCTTTAAATGTATTACTCCATTTAATCCCTATAATCACTTCCATAAAAAAGATCCTCTTGTTACTCTAGATCCTAAAGAGGAAGAAACTTCATTCACAGAGAACTTAAACCACTTGCTCAACACTACCCTGCTAGAAAGATGGGATTTAAACTCTGGCAGTCTGGTTTTAGAGCCAGAGTTCATGAACTTGAGTTAAAATAAGAGGGTAAAGAGACAGTGTGTTAAAAGAGAGAGAGGCAGTGAACCTGAGAATGATTCTGTGGGCAGGGGCTTGAAGAGAAACATGGGGAGCAAAGCTATCTCTACTTTGGCTTTTGGGAGTCAGGCTAAAGGTGCTAAAGAAATGCTTCATGATTTGTTGGTTACAGTCAGGGAAAAGATTGGCCCCATTGCCACACCAGACTACATCCAGAATGCACCTGGCTTGCCTAAAACACGTTCAGGTATGTTCAGAGGCCTCCAGGTATTGAGGTGGGCTAAGTAGTGGTGGGGTATGTGGATCTTTGAAAGGGCTAGTGTGGGTCAGTGCTGTCATCAAGTAACTGGTGGCGTGTGGTCTCCCAGGTAAAATTATGAGGCGAGTGCTTCGGAAGATTGCTCAGAATGACCATGACCTGGGGGACACATCTACAGTGGCTGACCCATCTGTCATCAGTCACCTCTTCAACCACCGCTGCCTGACCATCTAGTGAACAAGACTGTCCTTTACTCAGGGTTCCCCTGCCTGGCTCCCCAGAGTTCTGCCATCTTCCCTGCCCCCCATCCAGGAGTACTGAAGGCCAGTGCTGACCCATACTTTGTCCCTGAGCAGAGAGTTTTCTGTAACTTCCAGGCAGAAGGGACAAGGCCCAGGTCAGCCTACACTGATACGGGGCCAGACTGCAAAGAACTCTCCAAACCCAGAACAGGAACCTGAATGCCATGTCCCCAAACCAGGTTAGGTGTTCAGAGGGTAAGCAAGGGCCTAGACTGAAGCAGGGGACAACCCTGTAAAAAAATCCTCGGTATGTTCTCACAGGAAGTACCAGTACTTATCTTGAGCATGCATTTGGCTTAGAAATGACAACTTTGTGAATGCAGGAATAATTATTATTTTTCTAAAAAATTTTGCTACTTCTGTTCTGGGTCTGAATACATTGCCAGATGGCAATAGTGGTTGCCCATGTGCTCTAGGGGCTATGCAGGTAGATCCAGCCCTGAAGGTTTTCAGATCATTGGCTTCTTTGAAGGAGTATATATGTTTTGTTCCTAGGACCAAAGGAACTTGTCTTGCCCTATTCCCACCTGCCCCCAGAGACAGAGCCCTGCCCATGAGAGACACTCTCAGATGAAACTCTTTTCTTCCCCAAGTCATACTTAAACCCTATGGTTATAGGAATAAAGTCTGTGACCTTGAGAAGATGATGACTGGTTTTCTTAGGTATCTTTCAAGCTATCCCCTCATTAAGTGGCTGTGATGTGTGCAGCAGACACAAAGGGGAGTGGTATTCTCCTTTCTATGATCCTGTGGGGGCATAAGTGGGTGACAGGGATTGGAACCTTGATCCAATGGAGGGTCTAATTAGGGTCCAATTAGGGTCTCAGGAGACCCTAATTATAGCCCAGTTATCTTCCCTGCTCCAATCTATCTTATGTGGACTGACCTAGATTATAGCATGAAGCAATAAATCATTGGATCAACAATGTAGTTTTATTTAAGGCAGAGCTGGGAAACGACTATTGCCCTCCACCCTCTTTCCCCTATTGCTCAAGTCCTACCCCAAGTCAGGCACTGAAACTAGCTGGAAAGGCTGATGAGGGGCCAACGGGAGGGTGGCAGAGTTTATGGACCTTTATCTCAAAGGAGTATGTCTTTGCACACCCTAAAGATTAGGGGGAACATAGCTTTCTGGTCCTCAGGTAGAGAAATGGGGGAAATACCCAGCATTTACCATTCCCTGATGATCCTGGAGGTCTTAGAAGAGACCAGCCTTCCTAAAGTGGGAGGAAGACAACCCCTCAGGAAGGCTGGGCGAGGAATGACAAGCACAGGTGATAGAAGGTCTCTTAAGTGAAGTCCAGGCTGTCAGGCTGTGTCCTCATACAGGATATGGGTTGTCCAGGACTGCCACTCCTGCTGCCACACCACCATCAGCATGCTCGATGGCTTTGGTTCGAAGTAGATGCCCCACAGGCTTGTTCATCACAAGTGTCTCTCCCTGCCTACAGAAAAGGGGTCAAGAGGCACACAACATCACCAAACCCAGAATGGGACCTTCCCTGGTCCCAAGTGAGTAATACAAGGGTAACTGACTATACCTAAGAAAAGTGATAGGATTTTAGTTGGATTTGGGTTTGCATCCTAGCTTGGAAACTACTATTGTGGCTCTATGGCTTTGAGAAAGTTCCTTAGCCTTTCTAAATAACAATTTCCTCGGCTTGAAATCAGGATAGTATCCCTTACTTTTGAAGATAGTCATGAGGATTAAATAAAGCAGGAAAAGCTGCTCTTAACATGATCCAGGCTCACATTTCATGTCTTGAGCTATAAACCTCTTTCTTGACTTCTCTCTCAAGATGACTGTGATGGTGGTGGGAGTGACGGGGAGTGACTGGCAGAGATACTAAAATGGTTGGGGGTAGATTATAGAGAAGGCAGGTTATGGAAGGGAGCATGGCAACATCTGGTATCCCTACTTTGCCCTGACCTTAAAGTGTTTTGCAGGAAGTGGCATGAGTTCCTTACAAATTCCCAAGTCCTCTTCCTGATTCTTAGTGCTCAAATCCAAAGAGCTACTTAGTTCTTCAAAGC
>PVJO010015513.1:0-44838 GCA_004026905.1 Hystrix cristata
TTGTTTCTTGAATTCATTTTCAAATACTTTGCAATTGATGTATAGAAACACAATTAATTTTGATCTGTTGATTTCATATTCTTAACATTCCTTGTTTACTAACAGTTTTTATAGTTAGTTATTATGGTTTTCCACATATTAGAGTATGTCTGCAGACTGGAAAATCTTCCTTCTTTGTAATTTGGATAATTTTATATCATTTCTGATGACTCTGCATAGGACTTTCAGTATTATGTTGAAGAAGAGTTGTGAAAATAAGCATCATGTCTTGTTCAAATATGCTCTTTTAGTGTGGAATTAGCTTGGGTTTGTGATTTATGGCCTTGATTGGGCTGAAGTATAGTCTGGTTACACCTAATTTTTGAGATTTTTGTCAAGAATGAATGTTAAATTTTCCCAATTGCTTCCTTTTTGCCTCTTGAGATCATCAAATATTTTTATTCCTTAGTGTTTTAATGTGACATGGCTTGTTTATTGGCATGCATATATTGAAATATCCTTGCATTTATAGGATGAATTCCACTACAGCATGGTAGACAATTGTTTTAATGTTCTATTGCATTTAGTTTGGCAGAATTTGTTGGTGATTTTTGCAAATTCCTTGCAATGTCTTGTGTCAGTGATTTTTAAAAAAAATCGTTTGTCAAAATTTTTTACAAAAATTTGACATATTCATTATGGAGAGAAAACTGTGCTCTTCTTTGTTTTGGCATATAACCTTGTCTATTTTTGGTATCCTATTTTGGCCTTACAAAATGAGTTTGGGACTATTCCTTAAATCTTCAATTTTTTGAAACAATTTGAGAAGCATTTGTATTAGCTTTCTTTAAATGTTTGTTAGAATTCATCAGTGAAATCTTGAAGTCCTGGGGATTTTATTGTTGGAACACTTTTTATTGCTGATTTAAAGCAATAAAGAACTGTTAAAACATTATCCGTGGGTGTGTCTTTCAAGATGAATCCAGAGGAGACTGACTTGTGAGTCAGTAGGCTCAGGAGGAAATATGTGACCTCAATGTGGATAGGCACCATCAAGTCAGTTGGGTCACTGTATAGAAAAAAGAAAGAGTCAGTGATATTCTTTTCACTCCTAGAGCTGGGGCACTCTCCTCCTGCCTTGGACATCAGAACTCCAGACTCTCCTTTTGAATACCAGGTTTCCTTGGTTATGAATGTTTTGGGATTGGATCAAGTTATGCAGCATCCACATGTGTCCAGTTTGGAAATGGTATGCTGCATGGGGGTCCTCAGCCTTCAAAATCACATAATTACTCCAGTTATTCTTCTCTCATATAGTAGGATATATAGATAGCTGCCGATATAGCTATAGCTATAGCTATAGTTATAGATATGGATCTATTTTTTAATAACCCTGAAGAACAAAGCCACTTTGTGTCTTTAGATTGAACAATTTAATCCATTTATATTTAAAGTAACCAGTGATAGGCGAGGAATTACTACGCTCTTTTGTAAATTTTTTTACTGAATCTTTTGTAGTTCTTCTTTCTCTCTTGGTCTATTAGTAAATTATTGTATTTTAGTGGTGTGATTTAATTCCATTATCTTTGCGTGTGTCTAGAACAGTTTTTTTTTATTTTGTAGTTACCATGAATTTACACAGAACATCTTCTAGCAGCATAATTTAAGATGATTGTATACTAAATTTAATCCCAAAGATTCTACACTTTTATTTTTCACCGTATTTTATGTTATTCATGTCACACCATACATGTACATTGATACCTTATTGTCAAATGGCTCCAAGCTCAAATCATCTACTACTTTAGCAGCAAAGTTTGAAAAGAATCTGCTCAATGTTCATAACTTTGCTAGATAATTGAACTGAAAATTCAACTTGAAAAGGCCTGTATGGACTGGGAGTAAGTAACTCCTTGCATCTTGCTGCAGACACAAAGGGGTGATGCTTCAGTCTAAGCACAACTCTCACCCAGATAACATACAGTGCTTGTGTTAGTGCACTAAAACTTTTATCATTGTGCTTTATTTGCATACAATATCATAACCGTGTATCCAAAGAAAGTTAATGATACTGGCAGTAAAGCTAAGAGGAAAACAATGAGAACCAGAATGTAGTTAAAGAAAGAAATCATAATGAATTTCGTTAAAAGTCCCAGAAATATGATTTTATAAGTAGACCTTGGAATCAGCTATTTGGTCTTCCATTACTTCTTATGTGGGAAATATGTTCAGTTCTCTAACTTTTTGGTGTTTGAACACAGATTTGGAATGAACTAAGTTCAACAACTGAGGTATCATTGTGCTTGTGCAGTGTATCTGTTAACCAATTGTTTATAACTAATTATTTTTGATATATTTTAAAATTTGTATACTAGAGTTAATAGTCACTTGCTTCTACTTTTAAATTATTATTTTGAATTTGATTTTATATTTACCTTTACTAGTGAGTTTTCTAATTGTATGCTAGTATGTTTTCATGTTGTTACTCACCATCTTTTGATTTCAAAATGAATAACTCTTTAGCATTTATTTTTATGATTATATTTTTATTTAATTATATTTATCATTCATTATTATATTCACTATTCTTTTTATTTCTGGATATATTCACAATATATAATAATTACATTCACCTTGGGGACCTGGTATATATGCACATTGCAACTTGATCATTTTTATTTCCCTTTCCCTTCTGCTTTCCACTCTCTCTGCTTTGTAAGGTCTTCCTCATGGTGATGAACTTCCTCTATTTAAATTTGTCTTGGCATGTCTAATTTTTATTCATTTTTGAAGGATGTCTTTGTCAGTTATAGTATTCTTGGTTGTCATTCTTTTATTTTAGCAGTTGGATATGTCATCAAAATCACCTTTAGCTTGCAAGGATTTTGCTGAAAAGTCAGCTACAGGCTTATAAGATTTTGTTAAATGTGATGAGTTTCTTTTCTCACTTTTTTCAGTATTCTGTGTTTGGTTTTACTTTTGACAACTTTATTATAAAATGTTCTGGAATTTTTAAGATATATGTTATGTTGGGTCCTTTAATCTTCTTTTATATCTGTATTCCTCCTAAGATTTGGGTAGTTTTCATGTAGTCTTTCTTTAGGTATGATTTCTGTCATTTTTACCTTTCTTCTCCTCTGCATGCTTGCACATTTCATATGTTCATACTTACGATGTTGTCCCATGTGTTCCTTATGCTACTTCACTCTTTATTTTCTTTCTGTCCCTGTAAAAGGCTACTTTTAAATGATTTGCTTTTGAGTTCACTATTTTTTCTGCACGATCAAGTCTACTGTTGAAACTGTCCTAAATGTATTAATTCTGTGGTTCAATTCTTCAAATGCAGTATTTTGATTATGATTTCTGTTTATTGAATTTCTAGTTTTTATTAATACATGTTGGCAGTACATAATGGTTACATTTATTGTGGGGACTTGGTACATGTACATAACACATCTTAGTTTTTTTCAACCCCCTCTCTCACCTTCCCTTTCCCTCCATTTCTTGTCCCCCTTCTCTTTGTCAAAAGATCTCTCTCTCTCTCTCTGTTTCCTATTATATATCTTTAATTTTCTCTTTCATTGATTTATATTTTGGGTTTCTCATGTAAGAGATATCATGCTGTGTCAGGGGAAAAATAACACAATCTATTAGATATCAGATATGCCAAATTCACGTCTCCTGAGTACTGAAGAATGGATTTCAAGGACCACAAAGGTTAGGAGTAGGAAAGGTTTATTGACAGCAAGTTCTTGAGAGACAGAAGGGGTCTGGAAAGTGGGTTACTATCTGGGCTCACTGGACCAGGTGCGACAGTACAATCTCAAACTTCTGTTTATCTCTAGAGACACTTGCAGGCCTGGCTATTTTGTCTCTATCTTGAGCTGTGACTCTCTTCAGATTCACCTCCAGCCACAATCATCTTTTGCCCTGACTCCCTCACTGGCCTGATCTCTCTCTGGCTGCCTATTAATTTCTATGTAGCTTGTCTGTCTATAATAATATGATATTTAACCTGTGTGTCTGATTTATTCCATTAGACATTATGGTCTCAAGATGCATTCATTATGGAAGCAGGCTTTATGTCTATCACCAGAAGAATGGGTAAAATAAATGTGATATTTATACATAATCGAATACTATTCCTCCATAAAGCTATATTTCTATTTTTTTGCAAAATTTTCCTGTTTCCACTTAGTCATCTATCTGCATTTTCTTCCATCTATTTGAGGTTCTTTAAAATCATTTTTTTGAATTCATTTTCTTCAAGTTTATACATGTTCATTTCTTCAGAATTGTTGAATTTTTTTTGAGTTTCCTTTGGTTATGTTTTGTATGTGTAATTCTTTACCTGTGCAGCCTTGTGTTAGTGTTTGCATTTAAACAGCAAACCTTTAGTACAGTTTAATGATTGATTTCGCCAAATTCAATTTAGCCCTTGTCATATCTCTGGCTCTTAAGAATGCTTCTTAAAAAAAATTGAGCATAATTTTATCTAGATCATAAAGTTGATACTGGGTAAACTGTAGAGAACACAGGGGATGGTCTTATTTCTAGGGTATGTAGCAGGTATTCATCTTATCTAGTCCTTTGGTGGACTGGACAGTCTTGAAGTTGTATGGGTTTGACATTTTCTTCTTCAGTGTTCACAGATATTGGGTCTGTTACAAGGTTTGATGCTGGATATTACTTTCTACAGATCTCTGAGAATGCTCTCATTGGATAACTGTATGTGTCTCCTAGATGGCTGTATGGCCCCAGTCAATTGTGAAAATGGCCTGGAGCTGAGACACAAGATTTCTTCAGGCTCACAACCAAGATCAAAATCTTTAGGCCTGTCTCTTGGATTACTGACAGATATGTCTTTCAATAGGTCCTTGAGTGAGCAAGCTTGCTTTATAACCTTGGGTGACAAGTGTTGGCACCAATTTACTGGGCCATTTAAAGACTCAGAGTGAGACCAATGACAGAGTATCAGCTTGTGGCGACACTACTCAACCTACATTCCTGTTGGCCCATTGGTGGGCAGAACTGCTCTCAGTCAAGTCAAGAGGGGCTAGGACAAAGGTTTAGGCTTCTTTGAGGTCGCACTGTGGTACACAGGCAGATAAGCCTGCCAAGAGAACCCAGATAATTGTATATCTCACTGTGGTCCTGCTAAAAAGAACTGCTCTCAGACCACAATTGGTAGGGGTTGAATCCAAGATTCAAGAATAATTCAGAATTTACTTCAGAGCTATATTGGCAAGCTCAACTAAGTGGCACCATCAGATGAGATACTAACAGTTTCTTGTGGCAAAATAATGTGTGCAGAGCTTAGCTGAAAAGTGTTAGATCTGGGATTCAGAGCTCCTTCAAGAACTGCTGTGGGAGGCAGAGTCCTTTAAAAAAAACTTCCCATTTTACCACCCTGTCACAGGTCCCTCAGTATCTGTTACATAATGAAGGCTGACAAGCCTGTCTTATTGTGTCAGATAACCAAGTATGCTAGCAGTTTCCTTCATAGTTGGGATGGATGTAGTCCTATGGCTACAGCAGAGAGGGATGAGGGCTGAGATTAGGTCTTTTTAGGATCTGCTATGAGACAAAGCTGTTGTATAGGGACCATTCTGTCTCTTTGTCTTGGTTAGAACAGTACAAAATGGAGGCTAAGTAAAAGATAGTTTTTGAATTCACTTCTAAGGTCCACGTTGAGAAACTAGGGTGCCTGACTCTTTCTGGATCCTTTGGCAAATGGTTTTGGTAACAGGTTCAAGGTCAAGCTGGGAAGCAGTCAAGTACTGTGGACAATTTGGCTGTTTACAGATCTGAACCTGGTTGTACAATTGATGTATCTGGCAGCTGCGTGTGGGTCTGTACTCTCAACAAAACCTTCCTAAGTCTTTGACTTCCACGGGATTTCACAACACTGTACTTGAATCCCATGGATTCCACAAAATAATGTGTTGTCTGTGAATAAGTGCAGAATTCTTTTTGTGGGCATATGTGAATGTTTGACTTACTCCATTGTCTTCGTGATATCCTTTATTATTTTATAAAGTTCAATGAGAAATTCCAATTGAAATTCTGTTTAATAAATCAGTCTTGTAACACATATTGTAGATATAGTCTTGATTTTTAAAAAAATGTGTTAGTGTATGTGTGCAGTGCATAATGATTACATTCATCCTGGGGAGTTAGTATATGTATGTAGCACATCTTAATTCTTTTTTTTTTTCTTTTTAAAAATATCCTTGATTTTTACCCAAATTTTTTAGCTTCTGAGAGCTTTAGTTTCCTCATGTGAAGAAGTGTTGTGCATTGGACTTGATATATGCTGTTCCTTGCAGCTGTCACATCATATGAATCTGATCTTCCATTGCCACAAATTTTATTCTATGCAACAAAGCAAAGCTTGCTGTGGCACTCTCTTTCGTAGGTCGCAACTGATATGGGCAATAGAGATGACAGGAAAAGATATGAGAAACCCAACATTGCTACATTGACAGTACTTATTTTTCCATTGACTATCACTGAAAAATATTTTTGAGGAAAAAACCGAGCCTTGCAGAAAAATGTTGAGGACACCTACCTTAATTTACAGTTCATTTTTCTTGGTGAAGAACCCCGAGGAAATGACTGAAAAAAATGTCTTGTATTACAACTTCTCTTATTACATGTTTTATGATTTTATACTTACAATTTCTGTATTTCTTTATTTTGATTTTTTTCATTTTTTGTTTTTTATTTTTTATACTACATTAAGGACACAGTTATTTATTTCTGACATGCATAAAGTCTTCATGTTCAAACTTTGTGCAGAACAGAGGTGGAACTGTGACACATTTGACACTCACTGACTGGTATAAAACATTCTTTGGTCTGCTTTTCCTTTATGAAACAAAGATCTGGAACTAATAAGGGTTTCACTGACTTTTATAAAGGCAAATTTATTATAAATTTTGAAATTTCCCCCTAAATTGTGCCTATTGATGAATATAGTTAGGCACCAGAATGCTGTTTTATTTCTTGTTTAAAAAAATATTTAAAAAGGGGCAAAAATGACTCAATGGTTTTATTCATTGAAAGCCTACTCTGTGTACAAAAATGAAAGAATGAACATTTTTAGGATATTGTGAAAGAAGGGAAGTCTCGGAAATTAATATTGGAAATTCATTTTGCAAAATTTATTCTATCAATGATATTTTGCACCTATCACTTTGTGTGATAGCATTTTTAAGAAAATTGTGCACCTTAGTTAATTTTCAGATTTACATAACGATTACTAGGAATGGAAAAAATGTTACATGAGGAAAAGTTATTGGTAAAGCCAGGTGGATCCACTTTATTGATTGCCAACACCAATCGAATTACAGAAGTGTTTTAATTATTTTTTTCTTATTAAGTATTTTAAAAATCATGACCAGAATGCTACGCATGACACCTATTTTTACAAAACAAATGGCAGTGTTTTATATGTTATTAAGTGCTCCTTATACACATATGCATACATACTTCATATGTATTGTCATCATCTATACTTTGCTGTTTCTCCAACATGAAATTTGTCAAATTCAGGATGCCTGATTTTGATTAGCTCAAGGTTCATTCTGTGATGATTCCATGTCCCAAGAATCATAAGTATTTTCAAGTTTGAAGGATAGCTGAGTGCAATGGCACAAACCTGTAATCCCAGCAGTTTGGAGACTGGGGCAGGAGGACAGCAGGTTGAACTTCTACCTGGGACAAATTAGCAAGAACTTTTCTCTATATAAACAACAACGACAACGACGATGACGACAATGACGATGACGACGATGATGACAATGATGATGATGATACAATGCACTAGCCCTAGGTACAATCCTTAGTACCACATAAACACACAATAATAATGATAAAAGGTATTAAGTATATAAGAACAATTACATTTAGATGAGTTTGGTTTGGGGAACATACCATTCCTTCAGGCATCTGTCTTATGCCCTGATGTTTGAACAGCTAAAGAAAGAAAACAGCTATCTTATGTATATTCTTTTGTAGCTCACAATGTAACACCAACACTAGAATTAAAAGAATCTAAAATTTTCAATCAGTAAAACCACCTCTTACTTTTGTGTCTTTCTCTCTTTCATATTGAATTGACCAAATTAGACCAATTATAGTTAGAAATTACTTAAGCATTTCTCTTATCTAATACGAAGAATAAGTAAAAGTACTCTCAAGATGTCAAAATCCCACATTGTATATTCAAAGCAGAAAGTAAATTTGCTCTTTACCAGGCAAAGTTTCAAGATTCTCCCAACATTGCTTCTTGGCCTTTGGCTAAGATCAAGTGAAGATTCTCCCAGCATCCTTAATTAAAATATAAAATTAATTGATGTCACTTTTATCCTGACCAACATACTACTTTGGAAAAGTGAATAAAAAAGAGAACAAATTAATGGTACACAATGGCTATGCACAAAGTAGGAATTCAATTATGAATTTTATGATACAGTTGATAACAGGCTTTCTTTTTCCATAGCTACAAATGCCTTTGCAGTGACTTAATCTCATTCCAGTAAAATTAACCAAAATAGAGAAATAGCAAATGCTTTCTGAGAGAAAAGTGGAACAAAGTTCAAAAAAAGTAGAAGAAACAAAATTTAGAATTTTCCTTTTGGGCATAGATGATTAAATAAAAGCACTTGCCACTTGAATTCCTCTATAAGAAAATGAAAGTGAATTATAGCAGAAAATACTTTCCAAGATACAGCATGAGATTTTTCTCTTAATCATGAGATCTAGGGTTTGCCCTTAGTTAATTTATTTTGCAGCATCTTAACAGCATTTTTAAAGGTTCAAAAATATATTGTCCCATTAGAAAATCATACCCTGTTGGGAGTAACGTTTATATAGAATGTTATTGAATATTAATATCGTGTTTTGCCCACATAGAGATATTACTCTCCTTTTGTATGTATTGAGAATTAGCATTGCCTTTTGCAAGGAAAAGATGGCTTCATTTATAGATCCTAAACCTACCAGAATGACACAATTTCATGTGGAAGACTTTCAGTGTTTGAATAGCAGAGATAGCAATTAGCTTATATATTCAAATGTGAGATATTGATAGTAGAATGAACTATTATTTCAAAATATTGATTCATAGATAAATATAATTTTAAACAATTATTACAGGATTAGCTTGTAAACATAAATCTCTCAGGGTGTTAACTGGTAGTATTTCCCACACAGATTCTGTACCACTTGCTCCATAAATTATGGTTTAGCATAATGAGATGAATAGTATAAATTACTATTTTTTTTACTTTGGAATACATAACTGATAAATCTAACAAGATTTTAGTAATTTGTCAAGCATAAAAATCTTTAAAAGAAATAGAAAGAAGCGGCTCATTTTGAATTACCAGTCTGAGCATGATTCATCAGAGGAAGCCACTGAATTAGAGATCTCACACACCAGAACAAATAATACCAATGGTCTGTCAATTACAACAATTTGGTCATTTATGCAAGTTTATTAAAGCCTAGTACACATTTTTATTAAGGTAATTTAACTTGTAATTTAAAATATTTTTCGCAAAGTGGCATTTGTAAAAGGAATCCAATCAGAGGAAGCTAAATGTTTATGTAAACTCACTCATATAAAATATAATAACCATATCTTTACCTATTTTTATTACCAACCAGATATTGACAAAAGAAGTGTAATGAATAACTGCACCATATGGCATTTTATTACTTCTGCCATAATGTATGCTTTATGTCTGAAACTGGCTTTTTGTCTGATAATAACCTGCATATATTCAAAGCATGTCATGCCTTTAGTGACGTTATATACAGTTTGGTAATAAATGACAGCAGAAAATATGAGGAGGACCTCCTAGAGTGCTAAAAGAATGTAAAATAATGTTTTGTTTAAGGAAAGACAAGAAAGATAGGGACATTAGAGAAATAGGACCATTCATGTGTGAAAATTTTTTACAGGATGAGAAGATGAGTTTAAATGTGATGAAAATATTATTACGATAATTTCCACTTTTAACAGAGACTGAGAATCTCTTATTTTAGAAAATAAGGGTAAGTTTGTCTTGAAAGGAGACATTAAAGACAACAAATAAATGTGGGAGAAATGTGTGAAAGTGTAATTATAAAAATAAAACCAGGAAGCAAGATAATTTAAATTTTCATCAGAATTTTGGGGGTAGGGCTGGGGATTTAGCTCAGTGGTTAGAATACTTGCCTAGCAAGCACATAACCCTGAGTTTGATCCCCAGGACAAAAAAAAAAAAAAAGAAATTTGGGGCTTGTTTTACTAACCTTTGTGATGGATGTGAACATTGAAAACAAGTTCATTTGTGCTTTCTGTAAGTAATGCTCTAATTGATTGGGGCGTGTGACTATTAATATATTTGTAGGATTCTAGTGAAACTACAATTAAAATTAGGGAAAGCCTAACAGAATATTTTTTTGTGGAATGCAAGCATTGAATTTCTCAAATTATAAGCAAACAACTGTCATAAACATTTTGGATACCACATATTTACTCCTCAAGTTCACCCCACATTTCTTAATCTTGCTTTCTCTTCTGCAAGGCCTACATGTATACAGTATATTTTTGGGCTCCTTAGCCCTCTGGATTGAAGTTGGCTTCCACCTGTGGGAATCCCCAGTACAAGTTTAGAGGCAGAAAATATAATGAAATCGAAGAATTCATTTCACTGGCTCCCACCTCTCTTTTTTGGAAAGTATCCTTTAAGGAAGGACAACATTCCTCAGAAGATGATAAGCCTATTCATTTCAGATGCCCATT
The DNA here is from genome assembly GCA_004026905.1 of Hystrix cristata. Lineage (NCBI taxonomy): Eukaryota > Metazoa > Chordata > Mammalia > Rodentia > Hystricidae > Hystrix > Hystrix cristata. Next base: position 10,778 of record PVJO010015513.1, read on the forward strand.
TTTGGATAGCGTCTTTAAATTTGGGGGGTTTGATCTTTTTGAGTTCTTTATATATTCTGGATGTTAGACCTTTATCTGAGGGACAGCTGGCAAAAATTTTCTCCCAGTTTGTGATTTTTCGCCCTACTCCATTAGTAATTTCTTTTGCCATGCAAAAGCCTCTTAATAGGATGTGGTCCCAAGCATGAATTCTTTGAATTGTTTCCCGTGCAGTCTGAGTTTTATTCATAAATTTTTTCCAACCCCTATGTCTTCGAAAGTTCTTCCTATTTTATTCTCCAGGAGATTTATTGTTTCTGTTCTTATGTTTAGATCTTTGATCCACTTCGATCTCAGTTTAGTACATGGTGAGAGACATGTATCTTATCTAGTTTTAGTTTTTGGCATGTGGTATGCCAATTTTTCCAGCACCATTTATTAAAGAGGCTATCTTTCTTCCAGTGAGGGTGTTTGGCTCCTTTGTCGAAGATGAGATATTTGAGTGTGTTTGGAGTTATTCCTGCATCTTCTATCCTGTTCCATTGGTCCTCAGGTCTGTCTTCATGCCGGTACCATGCTCCTGGTCCAACCACTGTGGAAATCATTGTGGAGATTCCTCAGAAAACTACAACTAGAGGTTCCATTTGACCCAGCTATTCCTCTGCTTGGTATCTTCCCAGAAGAATTAAAATCATCATATCACAGTGATATATGCACAACCATGTTCATAGTAACACAATTTGTAATAGCTAAATCTTGGAAACAATCTAAATGCCCAACAACTAATGAGTGGCTAAAGAAGATGTGTTTTTTCTACACAATGGAGTACTACACCGCCATAAAAAAGGATAAACTAGAGTCATTTGTAGGTAAATGGATGTTCCTTGAGAACATACTATTAAGTGAAATAAATCAGACACTTATTAGTACACATCAAATTGTTTCTCTGATATGAGAAACCATAAGTGTAAATAAGGACAAAGGGGTAGAACAGATACTATGTTTAAAAAAAAGAGAGAGATAGTATTCAAAAGAGAGGAGAACTAGATAGGGAAAAAGGGGATAAAGAAGAAGGTTAAAAGAAAAGTAAGATGAAAGGGAAAAAAATGGAAAAGTGTAAATAAACTTGTTGCAGATAGAGAGGGGTGGGTGAATGGAAGGGCGGGGAGGGGAAGAGGGGGGAAAGCCAAGATACATCATGTACAGGTACAAAATAACCATGCTGATTATGATCATTATGTATACAATGTACCAATACATGTTCTTGGTAATAATAAAAAAATAAAAAAAAGATGATAAGCCTTTAAATTAGTCTTTGAAGAGACTAATTTAACTTCTCCTTTCTTTATTTCAATCCTGTTGGTTATCATAGCTATTCTGCTTTTATACTCCGTTCATTTATGATTTTCCATCCCCAACACATATTTTATGAAATCACTTTGTAATTATTCTTCTCAAATAATATTAGTATCCTATTAAGTATATATAATCTTCTCCTTAAGGTACACTGATTCACCTATAGTGAATGAACAATGTTTCTCTTTGTCATTCCACCCATCCCAACAATTTTATAAACAGAAAGCTGCACCAACATTACTTTTTCAGTGGCTAATACAAAACTCTGTCTGCCATGATTTTGTTTTAGTGCCTGACTCCCTTCCATGTCTTTTATTCACTCAGTGGAGAACTAAACATATACACAATGGTTCTGTTCTTATTTTTCTGTCAAATGAATCTCTCCTCTTTTTTTACCTTCCAATCATTTTATAAGCTAAAAACAAATGAGTGCAAAAATCTCACTAGTGATATCCTGAAGCAGTAAAAGGACAGGAAAGGAATATATCATTAACCAATTTTATTGAGATATAATAGCAAAAATCGCATCTATTAAAATTTGCAATTTGAAAGTTTTATATTTGTAGACCTATATAACTATAACCTCAATAAAATTTTATTTACTGCAATAAAAATATCCATATTTAATATTGGTCAATCCTGATCTCTTCCACTAAAACCATTCTCTCCCATCCCATTACTCATAGTGGGAGATAGCAGTAATCATAGTGTTAGATAAAAGTTATTATATTTTTGCACTTTGCATTTCCATATTCCAGACAGTTCATATAATTTGAATCTTATAACAAGTAGTCTTACAGCTGGCATCTTTTACATAGCAGAATAATTTCAAGTTTTCTCTGTGTTAGTTACTTTCTCATTGCTAGGACAAAATATCTGACACTCATAAATTAAAGGAGGAAAGGTTTATTTTAGCATATAGTTTGTAGAGGTTTCAGTCCATAGTCAGCTAGCTCTAAGACATGGTGGCGTGGCAGATGAGATGAAACAATACATGGTAGGGAAGGCAGAAAGCATGTAGTGAGCCTCCCTTTCCCTTTATATTTGGTCCAGGCTACAAGCATATTGGTTGGTGCTACCCCCACCCAGAGTGAGGCTTTTGTTTTCCATAAATCCATTCAATCACATCAGAAGTATGCTAAACCAATCAGTGGAGTAATATAGTATCAGATGACCTTAACATACATTCACACACTCTAGATGCAGCCACCTCCAAAAAGCCCCACTGATGAGCACATGAGACTTTTGGGGGAAATATCTAGATACAAGCTATAGCATTCTCCATATTGCAGCATGTCTCAATACTTTACTCAATTTAATTTTTGCACAACATCCCTTTGTAAAAATGTGCTGCACACTATTTACCCATTCATTAGTTTGTATTGTTTTCTCCAGGTATATAGTTACCATTTTGACACTTCTGGTCAGTTTTGAATTGAAGTCTACTGGGTCTGAAATTAGTATAGCTACTCTTGCTTCTTTTTTGGGGTTTGATTGCATGGAATATCTTTTTTATCTTCTCACTTTTAGTCTATGTGGGGTTTTGCACATGAGATTTGTATATTTCAGGCAAAACATGGTTTGGTTTTTCTTTTTGATGGAATCTATCAGTCTGTGTCTTTCAAATGGAGAGTTGAAACCATTAACTTTTAAAAATTAATTTTATTGGAACATTTTAAATATACATAATGAACACATTCATCATACGGAATTTGTACCTGTACATGGTATATCTTGATTTCCTCCTTTCTCTTCCGCCTTAACTTCTCTTCTCCTTATTTACATCAGCTTTTTTTTTCCATCTACTCCATCTTTACTCTTTTTCCTTTCTTTTCTTTTGACCTTCTTTCCTTTCTACCTCTTCCTTCTCTAATTCCGCTTCCCATTTAAACATTGTCTTCCTATTTTACAACATCTATTATATAGTTTGGTCCTTATTTACACTTTTTGTTACTCATACCAGAGAAACAATGTGATATTTACTCGTGTGTGCTATTTATTTCAATTGAGAGTATGTCCTCAAGGTGCATCCATTTACCTAGAAATGTCTCAAGTTTATTCTTCTTTATGGCTGAGTAGGTCTCCATGGTGTGTGTGTGTGTGTGTGTGTGTGTGTATAGCACACATCTTCTTTATCCATTCATTGGTTGTTCGGCATTGTGGTTGCTAGGCAAGCACTCTAACCAGTGAGGAGCTCAATCTCCAGCTCTCCGAGATTTAACTATTACAAATTATGTTGCTATAAATATGGGTACGCATGTATCACTGTGGTAAGATGCTTTTAATTCTTTTTGGAAGCTACCAAGAAGGGGAATAATTGGATCAAATGGAAGCTCTAGTAATAGGTTTTTGAGGAATCTCCACACTGATTTTCGCAGGGGTTGCACCAGTCTACACTCCCATCAATAGTGGAGGAAGATTCCTTTTTACCCACAGCCTTGTCAACAGTTGTTATTGGTTGATTTCTTGATAATAACTATTATTTCTAGAGTGAGAAGGCATGTCAGTGTTGTTTTAACTTGCATCTCTCAAATGACAAGTGACACTGAATATTCTTTTCATATATTCTTTTGCCATTGGGCCTTTACATTCGAGGAGTCTTCTTTTTTTTTTTTTTTTAGTTCTTCTTATATTCTAGATGTTAGACCTTTGTTTGAGGAACATCTGGCAAAATTTTTTTTCTTCCACTTTGTGGGTTGTCTCTTGACTTTTGAAGTATTCTTTTGCTGTGCAAAAGTTTTTCATAAGACGAGAGCCCGGTTGTTGATTCTTTGTATTATTTCCCATGAGGTCTTTGTTTTGTTCATAAAGTCTTTGCCTACACCTATGTTTTCAAGAGTTTTATCTAGTCTATCTTTTAGCAGATTTAGTGTTTCTGTTTTAATATTTAGATCTTTGATCCATTTTGATTTTAGTTTAGAACATGGTGAGAGATATGGGTCTAGTTTTAGTCTTCAGCATGTGAAAAGCCAGTTTTTCTCCAGCACCACTTATTAAAGAGGCTATCTTTCTTCCAATGAGGCTGTTTGTTCCCTTTCTCTATGATGAAGTGGTTGAGTGGGTTTGGACTTGTTCCTGCATCTTCTAACCTGTTCCATTGATCTTTGGGTTTGGTTTTTGCCAGTATCATGCTGGTCTTCCTTCTTTCTTTCTTTCTTTCTTCCTTTCTTTCTTTCTTCCTTTCTTTCTTTCTTTCTTTCTTTCTTTCTTTCTTTCTTTCTTTCTTTCTTTCTTTCTTTCTTTCTTTCTTTCTTTCTTTCTTTCTTTCTTTCTTTCTTTCTTTCTTCTTTTCTTTCTTTCTTTTTATCACAGTAGCATTATAGTACAATTTCAAGCCAGGGATTGTGATGCTCCCCGCCTTGCCTTTGTTGTTCAGAATTTTTTTGCTCTTCTTTGTCTCTTCTGGTTCCAAATGAATTTTAGTATTGCTTTCTCTAATTTTGTGAGGTATGCTACTAGTATTTTGATTGGGATTGCATGAAATCTGTACAACAATTTTGGAAGTATGGCCATTTTCACTATATTTGTTCTTCATACCCAGGAACAAGGGCTATCTTTCCATTTTCTGACATCCTCTTCGATCTCCTTTTTCAGAGCACCTCAGGTTTTATTTATTTATTTATTGTTTGTTTGGTTTTTTTGTGCTGAGGAACAAACTCGCGGCCTTGTGCTTGCAGGGCAAGAATTCTATGCAGTTTTCAATGAACAGTTTTTTTTTTATTCCGTTGTTAGATTGATTTCTAAGTATTTCATTTTTTCGGTGCTATTGTGAAAGGTGTGGTTTCTGTAATTTATGTCTCAGTGAGTTTATTTGTGTACTGAAAAGGTTTTGACTTTTGAGTTGACTTTGTATCCAGCTACATCACTGAAGTTGTTTATTAAATCTAGAAGTCTTTTGTTGGAATTTTTGGGGTCTTTTAGGTAGAGTATCATATTATCCTCAAACAATGATAATTTAAATTCTTCCGTTCCTATTTTTATTCCTGTTATTTCTTTCTCTTATCAAATTGCTCTGGCTAATGTTTCCAGAACTATATTAAATAGCAGTCATGATAGTGGACATTCTTGTCTTGTTCCTGATTTTTGAGTGAAAGTTTTCAGTTTTTGTATGTTTAGTATGATGTTGACTATTGGTTTGTCATAGATAGCTTTTACCAGATTGAGATAAAGACCATCTATTCCAATTTTCTGAACAGTTATCATGAATGCATGTTGGACTTTGTCAAATAATTTTTCTGTGTCTATTGAGCTGATTGTGTGATTTTTGTCCTTGGCTTTGTTGGTATGATGTAATTCATTTATTTATTTGCATATGCAGAACCATTGCTGCATCCCTGGGCTGAATCCTACTTGGTCATGTTGTATAATCTTCTTGATGATTTTCTCCATTGTATTTGCCAGTAACTTTTTGAGTATTTTTGCATCTATGTTCATTAGGGAGATTGGCACATAGTTCCATTTTGGTTGGATCCTTCTCTGGTTTTGGTATCAGGGTAATGATCTTCTCTAAATTTCTTGTAAAATTCAGCAGTTTTTCTTTGTTGGTAGTTTTTTTCTTTTTTTGTGTTAGGGATGGAACTCAGGGCTTTGTGCTTGCTAGGCAAGCACTCTACCACTTCAGCTAATTCCCCAGCTTGGTAGGGTTTTATTTATTGGTAGGTTTTAAATCACATCTTCAATTTCATTGACTGATATTGGGTTATTTAGAATTTTTGTATCTCCTTGATTCAGCTTTGATACTTTATACATATCTAGGAATCTGTCCATTTCTTTGATGTTTTCCATTTTATTTGAGTATAGGTTCTTGAAGTAGATACTGATGATCTTCTGGATTTCTTCAGGCTCTATTGTGACTTCGCCCTTTCCTTTCATTTTTAATTGTGTAGATTTGAGTCTTTTCTTTCCTTTTTTGATAAGATTGGCTACGGGCTTGTTGATTTTATTTAATCTTTCAAAGAATAAACTCTTTGACTCATTGATTCTTTGTATTGTCTCCTTATTCTCAATTGTACTAATTTCTGCTCTGATTTTTACAATTTCCTGCCTTGTACAAGCTTGGGGCTTGACTTCTTGTTTTTCCAGAAGTTTGAGGTTCAATCTTAGGTTGTTTGTTTGAACTCTGTACTTTTTTCTCATGTGGTAATTCACTGCTATGAATTTCCCTCATAGCACTGCTTTCATTATATACAAAAGTTCTAGCATCTTGTATTGTCATTATCGTTTAATTGTAGAAATTGTCCAATCTCTTCTTTAATTTCATCTGTGACCCATTGGTTGCTCAGGAGGGTGTTATTTAATTTCCATTTGTTTATGTGGCTTTTGTGGTTTCTTTTGCCATTTATTTCCAAGTTTATTGCACTATATTCTAGTAGTATGCATGGAAAGTTTTCAATTCCTTTGCATTTCTTAAGCATTTTCTATGAGCTAGTGTGTGGTGTATTTTGGAGAATTTCTCATGTGCAGCAGAGAAGGATGTGTTTCTGATGTTGTTGGGTGGAACATTCTGCAGACATCTACTAAGCCCATTTGTTCACAGGTTTGGTTCATTTCTGAAATTTCTTTGTTGACTTTTTGTCTACTTGATCTATTTGTGATGGTGGGGTATTGATGTCCCCTATTACAATTGTGTTAGTCCTTATTTGATTTTTCGTGTGTGTTATAATTTATCTTATATAGTTAGGTGCACTGGGGTTTGCTGCATATATATTTATGATGATTATCTCTTCCTCTTCTTGTTTTCCCTTAACCAGTATGGAGTGACCTTCTTTATCTCTCTTGATGAGCCTTTGTTTGAAGTTCACTTTGTCTGCAAATAGACCAGCTATCCCTGCTTTTTTCTGGGTTCCTGTGGCATGGCATATTATTTTTCATCCTTTGACCTTCAGTCTATAAATTCCTTTTTGAGTTAAGTATGTTTCTTGTAAGCAGCATATTGTTGGATCATGTTTTTTGATCCATTCTGCCAATATGTTTCTTTTGATTGCTGAATTTAGACCATTTACATGGATGGTTATATCTGTTATGTATTAACTTATCCCTTATATATTATTTTCCTCTTGGTGGTTCCCTGTCTTTCCTTTCTGTTTAATTGCTTGCCTTGCCTGGTATATTCCTTCCATTGTTGTTCTTGGAATTATAGTCTTCTTTGTCTCTTTCTTTTTTTTTTTTTTTAATTTTATTTTAAACCAAGAACATGTATTGGTACATTCTACATACAATGGTCACATTCATTACATTAATTCTGTACCTATACATGATGTATCTTGGTCTTTGTCTCTTTCCATAATATCTTTCAGAACATTTTGGATTGCTGATTTGGTGGTCACGAATTTCTTCAGTTGTTCTTTGTCTTGGAACAATATACTCCATTATAGCAAGAGACCATGGAAAATCAATCCAACCATTGCAAACTGATTCAAAAATGAACAACATAAGATTGATCAGAGTCAGTGAAAAAGCAGGCGACAACACAAATGACATATAAAACTCTTTTCACAGGCATAATTGCAGAAAACGTCCCAAGTGTGGGAAAAGAATTTGACATACAGATAAGTGAGGCCCAGAGTTCCAATCAGTCATGCCAAAAATAAATCTACAGCAAGTCACATAATAATCAAGATTCCAGAAATTCAGCAGAACAGAATATTAAAAGCTGTTAGAGAAAAGAAACAAATCACCTATATAGACAAGCCCATCAGAATCACACCAGACTTCTTGACACAAACCCTTATGTCAAGGAGAGCTTGGAGTGAGACATTTCAAGTCCTAAAAGAAAACAACCTCCCACTCAGCTTACTGTAACCCACAAAACCATTAACATTGGCAGTTTTTATTGTAAGATATTTACTGCATCTGGTTATTGTACTATTTTGCCAGGCCTGATGGCTTTATTTTTATTTGCCTTTCTTGAACTAATCTCCCAGTTGAATGTATACTTTCCTTTGAGATTTTTGGTACTGGTAGCATCCTGTCTCTATGATTCTTTTAAGTATTATCTGTAATTTTCTTTTAGCTTTCACTTATATTTAAGGTTTCTTTGTTATGGAAATTCTCGAATTCTGTCAATTTCGATGGCTAATTTTGCAGGATATAGAAGCCTGGATTGATGATTATTTTCATTTAGGGCTTGAAAATTTTGTTCAGAGCTCTTCTTTTCTTTCAGGTTTGTGCTGAAAATTATGCTATCATCCTGATATACATTCCATATGTGTTTATCCCTGTGTTTCTTCTACAGCTGTTAGTATTCTTTTTTGAATTGAATTTCTAGATTATTAATTATGATATGTTGTGCAGAATTTTTTTTTTTTAGCCTTGGCTATTTATGGTTCTACCTGACTTTTGTGTATGAATATTGAACTCTTTCCTCAGATTTAGACAATTTTGTGCTATGATTTTGGGTAATACATTATATTCTATTTGAATTATATTCTATGTTAGTTTTTACTGCAGTTCTGATAGTTTTGTTTGCTATACAACAATAGTTGGATTCAGCTCCCATGTTGTTTTGTTGTTTCCTTATAATTTGCTACTAACTTTATTTTTGAGTTATCACAATGTTCACATTGGTCAAATCTGCTATCCATGGTTTCCACTGATTTTTTTTACTTCCTAAGTCTTTCCTTGATTACTTTTTATAATTTCTAAATTTTTATCAAAATGATCATTCATATATTGTATTTTCTTATTTAATTCAATCAGCTTAATGTTTTTTTCTTCTTTAAGGTTGTCGGACATTTCATTATTTACATCACTCAATTGTTTATTTAAATTCAACTTAAACTTGCTAGCATCTTATGAATTTGTGTTTTTTTCTTTGATCTCCTTAAAGACTTTTTTTTTTTAATTCTTCCCCTATAACTTTTAATTCAGCACCCATGAGCTCAGCTTTTCCAATTAAAGGAGGAAAAAAAGTAAATATAATTATGTTAAAAGAAAAATGACAAAAAAATAAAAAGAAGAGCAAAATAAGAAAAATAAATAATTAATGACAAAAGAGGAGAAAGAAAACAAACAAAAGAAATGAGTCCAAAATTGTCTTCCACATTGAGGGGCTTGCATTAAAGGTTTACTCTATTTCCAGTGCCTGGAGTATCGGACTCCACCAGATTTAGTGAAAATATAGTGAGTCACAACTAGGACTTATTGTTTCCACACCTGCTTTTTGCTATGTGAATGCAGAGTCCTGTCCTCCCTCTATTGCTGGGCAGTGTCAGTCAATGTGTTGGTTTTCCTAGGACAGTATTCACTATAGTATCTTTTAGTGTTTGTGCCCTTCTATGTGCCAAAAGCCATTGCTATCCTCAACTAGGTTTGTGGCCTGTGTGCTTGAGAGGTGTTTCACTTGCTCTTGTGGCCCCATTATCCATGCATCTAAGAATGTGGCAAATGTCCAAGTCAAGAAATATCCTTCATCATGTTAACAGATGGATAAAACAAACAAACTAATAGTTTTGTGTCCTGGAAATAGGCAGCAAGGGGAGGGGGTATGCATTCCACTGGAGTTAATACTATCACTTTCAGTCCTAGCTCCTTCAGAAACAACATAGGACCATCCTGGTTTCTCACCACACTGGGCAGGACCATAGCCTGAGCTTGCCACTCCATAAACTTTTCAGGGTGTCAGTGATTATCCCTTTCACTCTCTACAATTGTCTCTCATTGCAAACTCCATCCCAACCACTGTGTATAGTGACAATGAAACCCTGAATTACAGTTCTGTGAATTCTGAATCCCAGAGTAGCTCAGTTTTAAATGCCAGACCCCTTCTCCAAATGGACGCTGATTATGGCACTCAAAAATATGGTGGCACTGCAGTGGATTTCTTCCCCAAATCTAGCTTGCCATGTGGGCTGAATCACTTTCATAGTAAAATCCTGCTCTGTATGAGTAACTTACAATAACTATAAGTAATTGGGGGGTGGGACTTGTACTGCTATTTTGTTGTTTATCTCTGGGGCCATCAACCTAGCAGCATTTTGTGGCCACTGTAGCTTTAGGCTGTATATACAAAAACAAAACAAAACAAACTTCAAAAAACCCTTGTAGACATGAAAATGTGGTTTTTCTACACAATAGAGTACTACACCACCATAAAAAAGGATAAACTAGAGTCATTTGTATATAAATGGATGTTCCTTGAGAACATACTATTAAGTGAAATAAATCAGACACTCATGAATACACATCGAATTGTTTCTCTGATATGAGAAACCATGGCTGTAAAAAAGGAGGAAGAGGTGTAATACATATAATATAAAAGAAAGATAATATTCAAAGAGGAGCATTGGAGGGAGAGAAGGGGGGAAGGGGGAAGGGAAAAAGGGATAGAAAAAGGAAAGGGAATTTGTAGAGAAGTGTGAATGAACCTGCTGTAAATAGGGATGGAGGGAATACAGGGGAGGAGTGGGGAAGAGGGGGGAGAACCAAGGTACATCATGTACAGGTACAAAATAAATGTTATGAATGTGACCATTATATGTACGTCATACCAATACATGTTCTTGGTTAAAAATAAAAATAAAAACAAAAACAAAAACAAAAACAAAAAAAACCTCGTAGACATGAAGACAATGTGCCTTCGATTTAGAAGTTTATCCTGGAACTCAGCCAAAAGGTCTTATTCATACAGTGATAAACTGAATGATGTTTTACCAGTTTCCAATTGATGTCACATTTGCTAACAGAGCACAAATTGACCAGTGTAGGAACTGTATGCAAGAGCAAAGCCGTAATTCAAAATGAAGCGTTGCAATTTCAAAGCAGAATATTGTATAGTACAGTTTTGGGATTTCAGAAAGAACATTGGCCTCATATATGACAAAGAAAAACCAACTGATACGGCTGATGTCAACATGTCAACATTGCACTGTGCTGTGATGGAAATATTTACAGGGAAACCTCCACAGAACTGAAGCCTGAGATGGTAACTTTCTCTAACAAAACCAAAGACAGAATAGACATTTATGAATCATGCAGCAACTATGATGCCACTCAAAACACAAACTGTTGGGCAATGGTTGTGTTTTGCTTGATCCTAAACACGTGTCAGGTAAATAGTTTGATGGTTTACAAAGAAAATAACAAATGCACAAGGAAACTACATGAAAAAATTGTGGAGAATGCTGGTGAGCCAACAGGTGAACATCACAGCATCACAAAGACACACTATGACAAAAGGAAAAATAAAAAGGTGTCAACTGTGCCATATAAAAAAGGACAGGAAAATAAAACATATGTGCTATCAGTGTAAGCAAGATGTGTGCATGAAACATGCAGTTTTCATGTGTGAAGACTGACTTGGAAGTGTCAATCGAAGCAAACATTATTTCTGTGGTAGACTTTTGTTTGTATTTACATTGTAGTTCACATAAGAATAGATTTCTCATTTAGATTTTGTAAGCAAGTACACAGCTGACATAAAAGTGTTGAGATCTACTCTGAGCACTCACTACATATTTTGTATTTTATTTTATAGATACCTTATTTTCCTGCTAAGTGCATGTTGCACAATATAGTAGGAAGCTCCTGACAAAGAGGAAGACAAGAAAGGTGACAAGAATGGTCTAGAACACAGGAAATGAAAGTAAGCACATGTGCTGTCAGTATAAGTCAGATGTGTGCATGGAGCATGCGGTTGTCATCTGTGAATCTTACTTTGGGGATGACAATTGAAGCAAATATTATTACTGTGGTAGACTTTTGTTTGGATTTTCATTGTAGTTCACACAGGAATTTATTTCTGATGTTATCTTTAAGGTTTTGTAAGCACGTACACATCTGATATGAGTGATGGCGTTTATTCTAAACATGCAAAACATATAAAAATTTGGTACTTTATTTTATTGTTATTTTATGTTCCTGCTAACTACACATTGTATAATATAATAAGAGCCTCCTGGTAAAACAGCAAGACCAGCACAATGCAAACTATGTCCCACAAACAGGTCAGGAAAGCAAAATATATGCTCTATCAGTGAAGCCATATGTGTGTATGGAACATCCTGTTGTCATGTGTGAAAATGGCCTTAAGTGTGATAATGGCAGCAAAGATTATTTTTTGTAGAGTTCTAGTGGTATTTTCATTGTAGTTCATATAGGAATTTCTGTTATTTTTAGACTCTGTACATCAAAAAATAGTCAGTGTTGAAATTTTAATGTCTTTTTATAAACAATAAATATAAAAAATTCAATATTTTTGATACTTTTTCTGTTAAGCACTCCTTGTTTAATATAACAAAACTCATAAAATTAAAATTAATAATTCAACTGAAGTATCATAAAAAATAAACAAGAGTATGATACACCTATGATTCTGCACAGTGTATGCAAAATTGGGGTTACGCCCCTATCTCCATCCAGATTTGTACAAAAGGCATCATGGGGAAGGTGTTGGACATCATTCTAAGATTCAGAATGATTAAAAAGAATTGGAGTAGTGCACATTGAGTGATACCCAGCATCACAATTAAGATGACTGTGTATCGCTAGGGCTTCTTGGTGTTTGCTGAGCCACCTGACAGCAGCCTAAAGGATGTCAAGTCTTTGTAGAATTTCTCTGTTAATATTGATTTGAGTCAATAGTTTGGAGGTATCATTTTGAAAATAACCATTCATAGTTTGAGTAGTTTGGGCTGAGTGAGTTAAGGCAAACACTGCAGTCACTGCTGTGGCAGCCAATGCAGTACCTGCAGTAATTGCAGTTAGAAGTCCAGAAAATGTTTTTGTCTGATATGTTCAAGTGCTGAGGTGATTTATTCAAGAACAGAATTTCCCATCCACTATCATGAGATTTTGGAGAGCCATGCTTCAGCTCATTGTCTAAATACCACAATATGAGTAATATTTAATTGAAAAATATTATTATTTGGAAAACAGGGAATTAACCAGGTGGCATAGGCAGGCAAAGATATATTAAGTGCTTTAAAAAGTCTGTAATGATGAGAGAAATTATATTCAGTTATCTTGGGTTGTAGATTTATGAGGATTAAAATAAATGGAGAGGAAGTGCAAATCCTAACATGATCAGAAGTTTAATGAGCAATTCATCTGAGCTTATCTATATGTTGATAATTGCCAGTTTTAATAATACACGGGAAGAAGGGAGTAGCTAGGTGCCAGAAAAATTTCCTGATAGGGAAAACTAAGTGCCTGAGGAGAGGCATAACAAGGGTCCATCAAGCCCAGGATTCCATGAATGTGGGCTTCCATAGTAATTAAAATACAAAACATAATCCTAGGTAGAATTAGACTCCAATACCATCAAATTTTGAGGGCCAAAATTTTCCGTGATTAGGTTATAAGCAAGACAAAAAATGGGGAGATTGGTGGACAAGTATGAAGTCCACCTTAAATGTAGGCCATTCCCAATAGGTCATATACCATTGGGGATGAAAGGGAACACAATAACAACTGTTAGTGGTAATACAGAATATGCATAATGGATCTTTTTCTGCCCTGAAATACCATGTGTGGAGTAACAGATAATAACCATTGAAATAGCCAGAGTGGCCATAGTCCTTCCCCCAGTTCCTTAGGGGCCCTGGAGGTGGCAGTTAAGCTCCACCTATATATGAGATGACATTAGAAAAAAAAGGGATTTTGGATCTCCCCATGTAACTATGTTAAAGATAGGTGAGGTAAGAACATGAGACCAATAAATCATGTTACTTATCTGAAGTAAATATGTTAGCAAACTCAGAAGGAGAAGGAGCCTTTTCACCTCTGTAATTTTGAAGTTGTAAGTACTTGCTTCATCACTGCAAGAAGCAGGTTTTCAGAAGTGAAGAGAGTTTTTATGTTTTGTAGGGTCTCTCTTGGTCCCTCATGGCATGGATGCACAGCCTCTGCAGGAACCCAAAGTGAGACTGCAGGTGACAAAAGAGATTCATATCCCCTCCCCCAGGTTAACAATTCAGTTGGGCCCAGCCACTGTGGTCCTAACAATGGGTGACTGTAAAAGACCAATGGTTTTGGTCTGTTCTTCGAGGGAATAAAGTGTTTCTCTACTGCAGTGAAGTCTTCTGATTCAAGATTTAAACATTTAAAGTAAATAATGCTTTAGATACTTGTTCCTGTGGAGGGAACTTCTCCATCATACTCCCCCTTTTTTGTTTTAATAATTGGGTCTTAAGAAGCCCATTAGCTCATTTTAATACTGTGTGACCTGTAGGGTTAGGAGGTATACCTGTGATATGTTTAATATATCAGAATTGAAAGAACACATGAAGAGCAATACAAGTACATGCAGGGCTAAAATCAGTTTTATTTTGTGAAAGTAATCTCATTACAGAAAAACATGGCATTTAATGTGTTTTACAGTTTCACGTGATTGCAAATTATATATGTATATATATATGTGTCCAGAATAGGTATATATGGAAATACATTAAAGTTCATCAAAAAGGTTATGATCAGTTAGTCTATTTGTCATGTTTAATTAGTTTTTAAACCATGGAGATTGACACCTATATAATGAGAAGATTATACATGATTTTGGAAGTGAGGGCAATTGCCACTGATTTGGGGGCTTGTTTGTAAGACTGAAAGAACAAACGAGTGCTTATGCACTTTGGTGAAAAAAAAATTGATGTGTAGTAGGAGCCTCTTCTAAAGAGGTGGAAAGCATAATCGGAGTCAGCATGAGTGTTGCCCTCCGCTGGGGGCCATGGGGATTAGAGCAAGAGTGCATGTGAGTAATAGAAAAAGGTACATTGTAGTGTCTAATCAAGTTTTGCACATGTCTAAACATGTGGAAGACAATTTCACCATTACCATTATGAAAAGGGGTGATTTCGATGACCCTGTACAGGTACAGTTCTCACAACATAAGCTGAATCAGTAAAAACACTGAGGGATCATTTAGGAAATTGTTATTTGTTACCAATCATGGTTGTCTTAGAAGTTGTATCTCTGTAGAATGTCAGTGGATAACGATTACAAATATTTATAGAGAAAACTTGAGATACAGCGAAACATAACATATTAGCATAACAATCATGATGATGCTGGAACAGAAGTAAGGGAAAGTCAGACATCTGAGTGTAAAAGTTTACCAGCATGAAAAATTTTAGTCTGGAAGTCACTAAGGCGATGATACGCTTTTTAGTTTTATAAATTCAAAGACATGTATACATGGGAAATATAAAAATATAAATATGCATAGTATATCAGAAAGCCAGCAATAATGGATGTTATAAACCAAGTTGGAACTACCTGAGAATGCAGTTCTGTCATGTGTTTTGCTATTGACCCATTTTGTTGTCTCTGTTTGTCATGCAGAAAAGCTCATGTTTAATGCTAGTCTCAGATATGAGAGTTACAGCCTTGGTCTGAAAGCTTCAGTTAGACAGGTGAAGAGAGTTGAGTCCTGGGAAGGAGTAATTGATGAGAATCAGGGCCATAGCTCCTAATTGAGCAACAAAGGACTTTTGAAAGGGGTAGTTTGGGTTCAATCAAACCAACAAGAACAAAACTTAAAATAACAAAACATACATATTTCTTTCTGTAAATTGCATCCTCATGAACCTCTTTTCAACATACTTGAGTTTTTGAGTCTTTGCCACTATTTATCTCTGTTTCTTTCTGGTAGGGCAAGAATTTCATTATAAAAAATCTTTTCATATCTAAATACATCTATTATATTTAAAGCTTTTCCCTTATTCTCTTCACCATCCTACTTGCTTATTTCTTTCTATAGCAAACTTGACTGTGGCCACTTGGACCTCCAAGTGTCTCTGTCCTCTTTTTTATTTTTCCCTATGTATATTCTCAAATTGTTGCATTGCAAATTTGGATGGCTGCCAACAAGCCTCTGCTGTCTGCCAATATATCTTCAGGTGATCCGGTCTGTACTGAAGCAGCAGAAGAATAAAGTAACCATGTAATTACAGTCGAAGTAGTTATGAAACACAAGAAATGTTTAAGCATGTCAGTTAAACAAAAATACCAACTTAAACTGAAAGCCAAATGTAAATCTATCAATTCACTAAGACTTGTAACAATGGCCTCTTGTAAATATAGGCAATGATATTTATGTCCAACACACTATCTAGACAAATTTCCAGGAAGAATTTGGTGTCTCTCTTTGTTTTCCCAGGTTTAGAAAGTTTGTTATTTCTGGTTGATCGCTGTGATTGAGGTTTTTCTGTAATTTTTTCCAGTGGAGGTTTCATGTGTACTCTAAGAGCTTTTCTGTACATTTTAAGAGGCAGTATTTATAGTCTAATTTTTTATCTTGGATTGTGCACAAGACTGGTAACCACAAGTGTCTGCTTCGTCTCCCCTTGCCTCGCCTTTGCTATGCCTCTGAGCAACAGTTTCAGGTGTTCTATAGTGTCTTCACAGAGACAAAAAGTCTTGTGCTAAGAGGGCTACCCAAAGATGGGGCAGGATGTATCTCCCTCTCAACCAAGACCTGTCCTGTGTGAGTACAGAACTTCCCAGGTGATCCCGAGATTGCAAAAGAAATTAATTTAACTTTCTAGACACATATTGTACTCCAGTGGCAGCAAAAGTGAGGCTTTGATTTATACTATTGGAAAAGTGGTGCTGATAGATACGCCAGAGTTAAGAAATTGCGTGTGTGTGTGTGCTTATTTCTAGCTCATAAGAGTCTTTCTCCTATTATAGGATTTTTCATTGTTTTGTTATGTTTACCTTTAAAATAACCTTTAAATTATTGCATACAGACAATAGGCAGTGCATTTATAAAACCAATTTTCTCACTATCAGACATTTCAGGTAAGGTCTACCTGAAAGCTTATATAAACAGTTTTTATGGAAATTTCAAGAGCCAAAAAGAAAAGAAAAAAATTGCTGAGCTCAAACAAAGCAGCTATAGGTTTTGTAACTGGTTTCTATCAGATTAAACAGGCAGATAATTGGCATATGATATTGTAAATTAGAGATCCTGTACTTTGGCCACCTCTCTTGGTCTTCTAGGGATTGGAAGAGGAGGAAAGGTAATTTCAAAGAGAGCTGAGGGAGGAGGAAGCTTTTAAAAAGGAGCCTTCTTTGTTTGAATGGAGCAAATAGTGACCTTGTAAAAAATATCATGAAGCAGGGTGACTATCCTTTACTGAGTCAAAACATTGTTTCAGTTTGTGACCAATTTTTCCCACTCTCCGTGTTTAAACTACCCTCCAGCAGGAATCAGTGACAGTGTTGGCAAATGACAATTAACAATTGAATAAACTGAAGCTCTGAAACCTTGCATGTGGATATTTTTAAAAGACATTGTAAGTGTTGCTCAAAACATTTTTCTTTTTTGGACAAAGTTTGACCATGACAGTAACACAAACAAGTAAACAAAAACAAATATAAGAGAAAGAGTATGTAAAGAAACACTGCCGCCACTCAGTAAGCAGTTGGACAGTGATATCCTCCGGGTTGAAAAGACGCAGGCTGCAACCCCACTGAAGACAAGGCAGGCTATGCCATAGCCATTTCAATCCCTTAGCAGAAGGTTGGGTTGGATGCATCTTGTCCTTTTCCGGGCTTGGGAGGTCAGGTCTCTATGATGAATTGTAGCTATAGGTTACTTCACTTTTTCTCTCCCAGTTTTTCACCTCACAGTCTCTTCCTTCTGGCCTTACACAATGAGTTTCAAGAAGACCTCGATACACTACATAGCAGCAGCAAGCTTCCACCTCCCACGGTGAGCTTTCCTTTTTCAAAAAAGATGCACCACATTGGGCACCACTTGTCAGGCTTTGAGACCACGTGTAGAGAATAAAAGACTACTCAGAGATGAGACTCAGTTCAGTCAAGGAGAAGACACAGAGGGGCTGAATCTTGGTCATAAGAGAGCCTCATGGAAAAAACCAACCAAGACTTCTGCAGTTAATCTGTAACTCAAGAACACGAGAACAAAGACATAAAATAAAAGCATTTTGCAACATATTGTATAGGATTTTGGTCAGGAGATAGGGCTGGAAAAAGATGGGCTGCTAGGCACCCTATGTTAACCTAGTTTAAGCAAACTCATCAGGCAGGAATTTTATTGGAAGGCAGGAGGAACATAATGACCAGATCTGTTTTCATTTTTACCCATGCATTCTGGAAGCCTGGTAACTGTTGTTGCCAAGGTCCATTCCTCCAACATTCATATCAAGCATCACTCTGGTCAGAGTTTCCCATATTTTACTGTATTTTGCCCACCAGGCCATGAAGTGTTTCTCCTCTGTGATTCACCTCTGTTATTCCACTCTGCTTTGGAGCCAGCTGACTATGGACTGAAACCCTTACAAAATGTGGGCTGACAAATCCTTCCTTCTTTAACTTGCGAGTGATAGGTACTGTGTCTCAGTGATGAGAAAATTAACTAAGAAAATGATGGATGATAGCTTCAATGTGATGTTGAATTGGATTTGCAAAGAATTTCTTGAGGATATTTACATCTATTTTCAGTAAGGATATTGGTCCACAGTTTTCTTTTTATTATTGTGTTCTTATCAGGATTTTGTACCTGGGGAGTCCTGGCTTCATGGGATAACTATGTAAGAGTTGCTTCCATTTGTATTGCATGGATTAGTTTAAGAAGTATTATTACTTGTTATTTTGCATCCTACAAATTTAGCAATGAATCAATCCTGTCTTTTACTTTTATTAGTTTGGAGACTTTATTAATATTTCAATCTCATTTTTTCTTATTGCTCTTTTTGTGTTTTGTATTCTCCAGGTTTAATTATAGTAAGCCATATGTGTCTAGAAATTTGCCCATCTCTTTAAATATTTGAATGTATTTCAGTGTAAGTTTTCAAAGAAATCGTTAATAGTCCCATGGATTTTGATGAAAAAAATATTTTTTTATTTTAAAGGTACATTTTAGATGTACATAGTGATAACATTCATCATAGGGGATTGTACCTGTACATAATATATCTTGTTGCTTCTTTTTTCCCATCCCCCTCCTCTCCCTTCATAACCTCCTCTCTCCTTATTTACAAAAAATGTTTCTATTTTTTCCTTCCATTTCTTATTTCTCTTGTCCCTCTGTTCATTTCCCCTTCCTCCTCCATTGTTGCCTTTGCCACTTGGACATTTTCTTCCCCTTCCCAATATAACACAATTTGGTCTTTATTTACATTTTCAATTTTTCACACCAGAGAATAAAGCTGTATTTAAACATGTATGTTCTATTTATTTCACTTAAGAGTATGATCTCAAGATGCATCCATTTACCTAGAAATATCTCAAATTTGTCATTCTTTATAACAGAGAAGTACTCCATTGTACTAAAAAAAAAAAACACATTTTCTTTATCCATTCCTCGGTTGATGGGCATTTGGGCTGTTTCCAGGATTTAGCTATAACAAACTGTGCCGCCATAAACATGGGTGTGCATGTATAACTGTGGTTTGATGTTTTTAATTCTTTTGGGAAGATACCAAGAAGTGGAATAGCTGGGTCAAATGGAATCTCTAGTCCTAGTTCCCTGAGGAATCTCCACACTGATTTCCATAGTGGTTGCACCAGTCTACATTCCCACCAACAGTGGAGAAGGGTTCCTTTTTCTCCATAGCCCCTCCAGCATTTGTTACTGGCTGATTTGTTGATAATAGCCATTCTTTCTGGAGTGAGATGGAATCTCAGTGTGGTTTTAATTTGCATCTCTCAAATGACAAGTGATGTTGAACATTTTTTCATATGTTTATCTGCTGTTTCTACTTGTTCATTGGAGAAGTGTCTATTCATTTCAGTTGCCCACTTTTGGATTGGGTCTTTAAATTGGGGGGGTCTGATATTTTTGAGTTCTTTATATATTCGAGATGTTAGTCCTTTGTCAGAGGAATAGCTGGCAAAAATTTTCCCACTCCGTGGGTTGTCTCTTTGCTCTGTTGGTGGTTTCTTTTGCTGTGCAGAACCTTTTTAATCAGACTAGATCCCAGTTGTTGATTCTTTGTGATATTTCCTGGGGTACTGGGGATTTGTTCATTAAGTCTTTGCCTACATCTATGTCTTCAAGTGTTCTACCTATTCTATCTTCCAACAAATTTAGTGTTTCTGTTTTAATAGTGAGATATTTGATCCACTTTGATTTTAGCTTAGTGCATGGAGAAAGATATGGTTCTAGTTTTAACCTTTGGCATGTGGAGAGCCAGGCTTTCCAGCACCATTTATTAAAGAGGCTATCATTCTTCTAGTGAGGTTGTTTGGTCCCTTTGTCAAAGATAAGGTGACTGAGAGTGTTTGGACCTGTTTCTTCCTCTTCTAATCTGTTCCAATGGTCCTGGGGTCTGTTTTTTTTTTGCCAGTACCATGCTGTTTTTATTACAGTAGCTTTGTAGTATAGTTTTAGGTCAGGGATCGTGATGGCCCCTGCTTTGCTTTTGTTGCCCAGAATTGCTTTTGCTGTTCTAGGTTTCTTTTGGTTCCAAATGAATTTTAGGATTATTATCTCTAATTCTATGAGGTATGCTATTAGCATTTTAATTGGGATTTCACTAAATCTGTTTAACAGTTTTGGGAGTATGGCCATTTTCACTATATTGGTTCTTCCTACCCGGAGCAAGGGATATCTTTCCATTTTCTGATATCTTCTTCAATCTCCTTCTTCAAAGTATTGTAGTATTTGATGTATAGATCTTTTACTTCCTTTGTAAAATGGATTCCTAGGTCCTTCATTTTTTTGGATGCTATTGTGAAAGGTGTTTTCCCCTAATTTCTCTATCAGTGAGTCTGTTGTTTGTGTACAAGAATGCTATTGATTTCTGAGTGTTGACTTTGTATCCAGTTATGCTGCTGAATTTGGTTATTAAATCTAGAAGTCTCTTGGTGGAGTTTTTGGGGTCTTCTATATATCAAGTCATCTGCAAATAATAATTTAACCTCTTCTTTTCCTATCCTTATTCCTTTTATTTCTTTCTCTTGTCTAATTGCTCTGGTTAATATTTCCACAACTATATTGAATAAGAGTGATGAGAGTAGACATCCTTGTCTTGTCCCAGATTTTAGAGTGAAAGATTTTAATTTTTGAGCATTTAATATGATGTTGGCTGTTGGTTTGTCATAGATGGCTTTTATCAGATTAAGATAAAGGTCATCTGTTCCACACTTTGCAGGGTTTTTGTCATGAATGGGTGTGGGACCTTGTCAAATGCCTTTTGTGCATCTATTGAGACGATCATATGGTTTTTGTCCTTGGCTCTGTTAATGTGGTGTATCACATTTATTGATTTGCGTATATTGAACCATCCCTGCATCACTGGGATGAATGTTCCTTGGTCATAGTGTATAATCTTCTCAATGATTTGATTTGTTGCATTCTCTTTGCCAGTATCTTATTGAGGATTTTTGCATCTATGTTCATTAATGAGATTGGCCTGTACTTCTCCTTTTTCATTGGATCCTTCTCTGGCTTTGGTATCAGGGTAATGCTTCCTCCCAGGAATGAATTTGGGAGTATTGTTTCTCTTTCAATTTGGTTAAAAAGTTTCAGAATTAGTGGCATTAAATTTTCTCTAAAAATCTTGTAGAATTCAGCAGTGAATTCATCAGAACCTGGACATTTGTTTGTTGGTAGGTTTATAATTACTTCAATTTCAGTGGCTGATATTGGGTTATTTAGAGTTTTTATATCTTCTTCATCCAGTTTTGGCAATTCATATGCATCTAGGAATTTGTCTATTTCTTCTGCATTTTTGATCTTATTAGAATACAGGTTCTCAAAGTAGGTATTGATCTTCTGGATTTCTGCAGGATCTGTTGTAATTTCACCCTTTTCATTCCTAACTGTATGAATTTGAGTCTTTTCTTTCCTTTTTAAAAATAAGATTGGCTACAGATTTGTCAGTTTTATTTAATTTTTCAAAGAACCAACTCTTTGATTCATTGATTCTTTGTATTTTTTCTTAGTTTCAATTGAATTAATTTCTGCTCTGATCTTTATAATTTTCTCCCTCATATAAGCTTTGGGTTTGACTTGCTCTTCTTCTTCTACAAGCTTGAGGTTCAACGGTAGGTTGTTTGAGCTCACTCTGATATAGGAGTTCAGTGCTATAAATTTCCCTCTTAGGACTGCTTTCATTGTGTCCCATAAATTTTGGTAGGTTGCATTTGCATTATCATTCAATTGCAGAAACTGCCTAATTTCTTCCTTAATTTCGTCTGTGAACTACTGATTGTTCATGAGGGTGTTATTTAATTTCCATGTGTTTATGATGTTTTTGTGGTTCCTTTCACTGGTTATTTCCAGTTTCAATGAACTACGGTCTGATAGTATGAATGGGAAAATTTGAATCCCTTTGCATTTACTTAGACATGTTCTATGAGCTAGTATGTGGTCTATTTTGGTGAAAGTCCCATGTGTAGCTGAGAAACGTGTGTGTTCTGATGTTGTGGGGTGGAATACTCTGTATACATCTACTAGGTCCACTTGTTCAAAAGTTTGGTTTAGTGCTGATGTTTCCCTGTTGACTTTTTGTCTAGTTGATCTGTCTATTTGTGGTAGTGAGGTATTGAAGACCCCCATTACAATCGTATTTGTGTTTATTTGGTTTTCCATGTCCATCAATATTTGTTGTATGTAGTTAGGTGTGCTGGTATTTGGTGCATATATATTTATGATTGTCATCTCTTCTTCTTGTACTGTTCCCTTTACAAGGATGTAGTGACTTTCTTTGACTTTCTTAATGAGTCTTGGCTTGAAATCCACTCTATCTTCAAGCAGAATGGCTACCCCTGCTTTTTTTCTGTTGCATAAAGTATTGTTTTCCATACTTTGACTTTCAGTCTGTGAATTTCTTTTGAATTAAATGTGTTTCTTGTATGCAGCATATTGCTGGGTCTTGGTTCTTGATCCATTCTGGCAGTCTGCTTCTTTTGTTGAGACCATTTACACTAGTGGTAATACTGACATATGTTGACTTATTCTTGCCATGTTATTTTTACCTGTTGTTGGCACTCTGTTTTTCCCTTCTGTTTAATTACTTGCTTGCCTGAAGGATTCATTCTGTTGTGATTCCTGGAGTTGTAGTCCTCATTTTCTCTTTCCAGTATGTCCTTCAGAATATTTTGGAGTGTTGGTTTGGTGGTCATGAATCTCTTCAGGTGTTCTTTGTCATGGAAGTATCTTACTTTTCCATTAATTTTGAAAGATAGTTTTGCATTGTATATCAATCTGGGCTGAAGGTTGCTTTCTTTTAGGGCTTGAAATACTTCATGCTTTCCTTGACTTGAGGGTTTGCATTGAGAAGTCTGCTGTGATTCTGATGGGCTTTCATTTAAAGGTTGTTTCTTTTCTCTAAAAGCTTTCAATACTCTGTTCTTGTGGTGAATTTCTGGAATTTGACTATATGCCTTGGGGTAGATTTTTGTTGATTGTGGCTAATTGGAGTTGTGTATGCCTCAATTATCTGTATGTCAAGTTGTTTTTCCATACTTGGGAAGTTTCCTGCCATTACTTCGCTGAAGAGATTTTTTATGTCATTTGTACTACGCCCTGGTTTTTCCTTGACTCCAATCAATCTTATGTTATTTTTCTTTGTGTCATCTAGCAGCTGTTGTATTGATTTTCCATGGTCTCTTACCATTTTGAAGAACTCTTTCTTTTCTCAATCATGAATCACAATTTTTTCTTCTATATCTGAAATTCTATCTTTGCATTGTTTCATGTATACCCGTTTGAATCTGTTTCACGGATTCCATTTCTTTCCTGTGTTGGGCATTTATGGTTTCCATCATTTTCCGAAGCTCTTCTTCTTCTTTTTTTTTAAATCTGTATCTGATCTCGAGTTGCTAATCATGTCTTTCATTCTGGAAATGATTTCTGTTTCAATGTTTTTCAGAGCCTCATTCATCTGCTTTGTTACTTCTGTTATTACTGCTTCCAAGAGTCTGGGTGGGAAGCTTTCGGATTGTTCCACTTCATTACCCCCTGGGTTTGCTTTTGGCAAGCTGGAGGTCTGGAGTTGCATCTTGTTTGTGTATCTTCTCATTTTCTATTTTTTTCTCCTTTAATTTAGTTCCTGGGTTGATGGTTACGAATTGCCTATGGCAGGTAGCTTTTTTGTTAGTTTTGAGAACCCTTTGGAAATGAATTCTTCCTCAGAGCTATCTCACAATTGTAGCTCATTTTTATGGTTTGAGTCTGCTGCAAGATCTTACCTCTTCAATTTTTGGGGGCTGACAAGTTGCTATCTATTTGGCCAGCCCCTACTTTTTTGACCATGACCTATAGTGTTATTTGTAACCCTCTACCAATCTCAGTCTTGGCATGCAAGGAAGAACTGAGTAGAAAAATTCTATCACCTTGGCTAAGTAGTCCAATCTGCAATGACAATAGCATCAAACACAGCCTAGAAAATGACAAACTGTGGTAATTATCAATCTGGCACCTTTAACTGTATGAACTAGATTTGTGGTTATATATCAATATCCAAAACAAACCAGAAACATTTATACAGTAAATATGCCCTCAATATGGTGATTTTACCCCCAGGGGAGAAAATTCAAAAGAGATTAAGAGGAAAGAATAGAGAAATAGTAGAAGAGAAAGAGATGAGAAGCAAGGTTGGAACATAGGGGAAAAGTGTACAAACTTTAGGGAAATAGTAATGAAAACAGGAGGGAAGGAGAGAAGGAAGAAATAAAACAAAGACAGAACAAAACAATGACAGCAAAAAGCTAGAAAAGTTCACTTTTCCATGAAAATAAGAAAGAAAAAAAACAAGAAAAAGAAGATCAGAGAGGGAAAAATATGAAAAAAAGAAAAAGTAAAAAAAAAAAAAGAAATGCCTGTTTCCAGGTGTTTCTCTGCTATCACTGGTAGACATAGTAGGAAGGCACAGGTCCCTCTTGATTAATCCCAGCAGTAGATGTATGGCAGGGTAGTGAGTGTTCCCAGCTGGGTTCAATAGAAACACTTCATCAATTCCACTGAAGTTCAGCCTGATAAATGGCTGTGGGGTTGGAACCCAATTAGTTCAGCTGGAGACACACTGTGTCTCCCACTGGCTTGGACTCAGTTCACTGCCAGTTTGAACTTAGCTCCTTGCCCTCCTGCCAATTTGAGTTTGAACTCTGCTCTGCCTTGCCCCACCATGCCCCAGCACCAAAAGCCACTGTTAACTTTTCTGAGTTCTGAGCTCAGCTCCTTTCCAAGATGGTGATCAGCCAATTACCACCCTCTTGTGGGGGCCGTCTGAAATCAAATGACTCAGGTAACTCACTAGATGCTGTAGTCTGCAGTGTCCACTGCTTTGCACCAGTTGTGCGTTTTTCCGTGGAGGTCTCTGGGGTCACTAGTAGTCACTGTGCATCTGCAGGCTTAAACTGCATCACTCATGCCGAGAGATGGGGCCGCAAGCTGGGCCTGCAAGCCGGGGTCACACATAGGGTCTGTGAGCCAGGCCATGAGCCGGGGCCATAAGCCCAGTCTGTGAGCCAGGGCCTTGACCCAGGGCTGTGTGCCAGGGTCATGAGCTGGGACTGTGAGCTGGGGCTGTGACCTGGGCCACGTACAGGGGCTGTGAGCCAGGCCGTGAGCTGGGGCTGCAAGCTAGGGGTGTGAGCTAGGGCTGTGAGCTACAGCTGTGAGCTGGAGCCATGAGCCAGAGCTCTGGGAGAAAGCACCATCCGTCTGTCACCTTCTTCTGGGCTGGTCTCTCGTTTTGCTTTCCCTGTGGGTTTCAACTCTTGCTTGAGATCCTTGCTGGGTCCTGGCAACACGCTTCCCTCCTTCTTCTTGTTGCTACATTGCTATATTCCAGTGTCTGGACAACAAATCTTAGAGAGGCTTTTCCTCTACTTCTCACCACTCCACCCTCTTCCTGGAAGTCTCAGTGATATATGTTTTAAGGGTCCCCTTTCATTTTAATTTTACTCATGTGCATTTTATCTCTTTCTTTGTGTCAGTTTTATTTACCTTTTTAAAAGAACAAGCTCTTTATTTTGTTGATCTTTGTGATGTTCTTTTAGTCTCCATTTCTTCTATTTTGACTCTAATCTTTATTATTTCTCATCTTCTGCTCAATATGACTTGGTTTTATCTTGTATTTTCTAAATCCTTGAGATATGTAATTTAATAATTTATTTTATAGCTATCTCATATTCTATTGTAGGCACTCATAACTGTACATTTCTCTCTTAAAGCTGTTCTCAATATGTCCTATAGATTATTGTATTTTTCTACTTTCATTCTATTATAGAATTTTATTTAATTTCTCCCTGATTCTTCAATTACTCACCTATATTTTAAAATATTATAAAATGAATACATTATTCTTTCTGCAACTTTTCTTGCTCTTGAATTCTAGTTTTGTTTCATTATTATGTAGAAAAAATTATCTCAATTTTTGCATTTGTCAGGACATGGTTTATGGTCTACAATGTGATCTATGTCGGAGAAAGTTCTCAATGCTCATGAAAAAGATGTGTCTTTTATAGCAAGTGGATGAAAAATTCTGATGATGTCCATTAAGATTGTTGGCATGAAGTTTAATTTCAATCTAATTTTCTTTTTAATATTTTTCTGTGAAAGATCTATTTATTGTTGAGAGTGTATTGATGAAGTAACACATTTTCATTCTGTTAGGGTCTATCTTTTACTTTTTCTCCTGTACATTTGTTCTGTATAATTAAGTGTTCTGAATGTTGGTGCCTATATATTGAAAATAGTAATGACTTTTAGGTATATCATTCCTTCTTGCCCATGTCTAATGACTTTTCCCTTTTCTGACTTATTTTATGGCGAAGTCTATAAAAGCATATATGTATATATCTACTCCTGCTTTCTTTCAGATTCCCTTTGATTCAAATATTATTTTCCATCCTTGAACTTTCAGCTTGTCTGTGTCTTTGGCACTGAGGTAAGTTTCTTTCAGGTAAAAAAACCCACTTTGGTCTTGCTTTTAATTTAATCAGCTATTATTCATCTTTTAATTGTAGTATTCAGATCATTTTACATTTAACATTATTACTGAGAGTTATGTACAAACTTCTGTCATGTTCTTGCTTTTCTTCTGATTATTTTTAGATATCTGTGTTTATTTCTTTTTCCCTTGTTCATGTAGATGTGATACCTTACTGAAATAATGTTTGATTCTGATCAAGTGCTCATTATTTAGCTACTCATCTGAAGTGATTTATTATTTTCTGTGCACTTTTGGTTGTACTATTTCTTTCTTATACGAATATAGAATATCTTTCAGTATCTTTTATAATAGTGGTATAGTGGTCCTGAGTTCTTTTACTTTATGTTTATTTTGGAAATTATTCATTTCTACTTTTTCTGATGCATGACTTTAGTGGCTATAGTAAACTATGTTGGCAGTTATTTTCTTTTAGGGCTTCTTCATGCCTTGCGTCCTTTGGATTTTTGGCTGAGAAATCTGTTATTCTGATGGATTTTCTTCTATAATTAAATTGTCATTTCTTTCTTGCATCTTTCACTAAGTTTTTAAAATGTTTAACAATTCATATTATGCTGTGGAAAGTATTTATTTTTGTCTATTCGTTGCTATAAATGTCTCAAGGGCTGGGATATCCATGTCATTTCCAAATTTAGGAAATTTTCTGCTGGATTTCAATCAGTAGTTTTTATAAGCCAAATTAACAAAAATTTAACTCTTCATCTAAATGTACTTTTAAAAATAGATTTAAAAGGATTTTAAATTTCAACCTCCATGTTGTCCCTGAGATATTGTATGTTCTTTTCATTTCAGTTTTTCATTGCTGTCTTAATGTAATAATTCCTTCATCTTATCTTCCATCCATCATTACGTTTCTTCTACTTGATCTAGTCTATTGGTGACAGTTTCAATCTCACAATCCTGACTGAAATGCAGGGAAAGTAGACTATGATGAAGAGTGGAGTGTTGAGTGCATGTGGCCATGCCCTTTTTAAGTAGAGCCAAAAGCAATATGCTGGACTATAATGTACATTGGAGAGAGATGGTTTCCGAGAGTGCTATGGTCAGAGCCACTTCTAGAGCACAGAATTAATGCCTTGATTCTTCAACCCTTTGAGGCTTCTGAGGGATTTGAGGCACAGTGTAGCTTGACAATTTGTCACACCATACAAGTGTCTTACTGACTTATCTGGAAATTAGCGTGACTGGAAAACTCAAAGGCACCAATATACAGGTGTTAAAATTTGGACTGTGGTCTAAACACAAATTCTAATATTAGCAATAAGCGTAGAGGCCTTTGGTGAAGCTCAATGCTTACCCTGCTTGGTCCTTAGGCCAAGAAGCCTAGGCCACTAAAAAGGGTTGTCATTACCTGTTTTTTCACTTATCATGCTGCTGGGCATACAGATATACAAAGGTGGAACAAATGCCCACCTGAACTGCACACTCTAGACACGACTGAAGCTTAAATGTGATAGAAGGGCTACTGGCTCCCGCTTGGTCAATGGCCATGCCCCTGAATGTGCAACAAAAGCCTTCCTCGTGAATCACATCTTGCCATGCAGTCAAAATTATCTAAATTTGCTCAGTAAGAATCAACCACAACTGGCACACTGACCTAACTGGTTTGACACAAACAGAAAATAAGCCAAAATCTGCTTCTCAATATTTACTCCTTATCTGGCAAATTGAAACTGCATCTTCAAGCCAAATTCCTTATTTAAAATAATCTTTAAGTAGTCTTTAACTTTACTTCTTTTTTTTGTTGTTGTTGCATTCTCATTCTTTGCCTAGCACCATTTCTTTTATCTACACTACTGTAACTCATCTATATTTTTTATTTGTCACATGTTTTCTTTACATTTAATTTATTTTATTGTTATGTTCTTCCTCTCTTGTCCTTTAACTGAATTTTACATTGTTACTTATTATCTTTTCTAATTATTTTTTTATTCATCTTTTTCTTGCTATATTTTTTCTTCTTTTATTATTATTGGTTTGATTCATCATGCTTAGTTTATTAATATTTAGCTATTATATTGTGTGATATATGTTCCCTTTTCTCTTTTTATTGTTATTGGGGTTGGGGCTATGACTGATTAGCTGGTTTTGTGGTATATTTATATTTGGTTTGTTTATATGCTTGTGTTGCCACTGTGGTTTGGTGTCTTTGCTCTGAGCATACTGGGGATTAAGTCAGGCACTACAAAAGCCCTGGAATCATACTGTAATGCTGAATTACACTCCCATCAAGTTTAGAGAAACTGTATGTAGCATCAGTCACAATGTATTCATACTGATTCTAGGTGGATATTTGAACCTCAACCATACTGATAATAAAAGCCTACCACCAGAAAACTGACCTTCAGCAGGCATGGATGGAAGGGGATTGAAGAAATGCTTCTCTTTGTTTACCACCATAGAAACAGCAGAGATAAACACAAGTTCAGAAGAAAGCAGTCTTACTGAGGGAGTATCCATAATTTTTTAGATCTCATTGTGTTTAAAAAATTAGAAAAATGTCCATAGAGAGCCCACAGCACAGATACCACTATTTAAACACACTTGAGTCTACCACCAGAGGGATCCCACTCTGCCAAAATTTACAAAAAATGCAGTTCAATCTGGGCATAATACACTATGCTAATCACAGGTGAAGAAATCATATAGAAAATAAACAGCAAAATCCACCTACAGCTAATTTCAACACTGTTCAACAAACTGGTAACCCAGAGCACATCATCAAGATAAACTTTCCCCCTAAGATGGTGAACACATAAAATTATAAAATAATAAACTACAAATAATGTACAAATATTAACATATAATCTTAAGAAATATGAAAAATTAGGCAATGTGATTCCTCAGAATTAATACTTCAATACATAGAGATACCCATAATATTTTTACTGGATGACGGCTCCCAGGGAAATTCTTTACAGAGCAAAGAATTGGACAACACACACAGAAATGGTAGTAGGGATGCACATATATTGAAGTTGGAAAGAAAGTATGTTCTGCAGAGTGAGAGCAGACTGGTGAACCAACTCACAGGGCCACAAAGATACAGAAAGGGTATCGTTTGTTTCTGAAATTATTGAATTGGCTTCTCCCTAATGCAAGTAAGGAACTGTGACAGTTGTCATGTCACAAAACTCACTTGGCCTGACACCAGACTTAAAGTTCCCTATTGAAGACCCACTTGGTTTAGTGCCAGCTGTTAAATGAAGAATTAAAAAATAACACTTTTCTGATTGGTTCCGTGTACAGTGCTCAGGAGCCACAGAATTGTTCTTTTCCTATGTTCTGCACATGTACACTGGGTCATCATGATTTTGATGGTTCTGCCCAGCTATTTGACCAATTTTGTTCCAGCTCTAATCTTTTATCTCAGTATTGCAGTCAATAAAATTTAAAAAATTAAAAATAAAACAAATATAAAGAAAACGTGATGTTCATGTATAATGGCATACTACTTGGCTATGAAGAAGGACAAATTTGAGACATTTGTAGGAAAATGAATACACCTGGAAAATTTAAATTTGAGTGAAATAAACCAGACATACAAGCTTGAATACCATATGGTATCTTTTATTTGAGTGAGGCAAAGTACAAACAAAGAGAACAATAAAAGAAGGATAAAAGGGGATAAGGGTATGATCTCTAGCAAATGGGAGTGGGTTCATGATGCCAAAGACAAAGGGTGAGGGGGAAAGGGACAAGGAAGTAAGAATGAAGGTAAGCCATATACAGGATCCTAATGACATCAGTGAATGTAAACATTATATGCCATGAAACATGAACTAAGTTTAAGAATATCAGTAAGAATGAAAAGGGAAAGAGGAATTAGAGGAAGAAGAAGGGAGAGGGTAGAGAAGTGGGAGGGGATTCAGAAAAGAAAGAGGATATATCATGTACATATACTTACTCCCCAAGATGATTGTAAAATGCATGTACTCCAAACACGTACTAATAAAAGTATTTTAAATGACGAGAAAATGAAAAAAAACCATGCAAATAAACAAAGAAATAAAATAAGACTATTCAGGATTTGGAAAACTTTTTAATAAATAGCTAAGGATTCTAGGGAAAAAAACAAAATTTTTTTGGAGCTGGAGCCCCATAAGCCAAATAACTTCATGGAAAACTTCTCCAGCAGGTTTGATGAAACAAAAGACAGAAACTAAGGGCTTGAAAATAAGGTAAATGAAATGTACATTGAGACAGCAATAAAGAAAAATAAGAATTGTTCCAGAAACACGCAAGACTTCAAGGATACAATTATAAAAAACAAATTTAATTGTCATTAAATAGAAGATGATCTTGAGATACCGACTAACACCATAGAAGAAATTACTTAGAGAAATAACAGCATAAAATTTCCAGAACCTTGAGAAACATAGTAATCCAGAGAGAGAAGGCACTTATTAACTAACCCAAGCATATATGACTAGAAAAGAATCTTTCTACCTCTTATTATAGTTAAAAAGTCAAAAGTCAAGCCAACAAAAATGACATTGAAAGCAGAAAGAGAAAAATACTAAATTAATCATAAATACAAACCAATCTCAATAGTAGTGTATTTCTCTGCAGAAATTTTAAGGGCAAGAAGGGCATGTATTAATGTATTAAAAGTTCTGAATCAGAATAACTGTCAACCCAAATTATTACATCTAGTAAATCTATCATTAAGAATTGAAGAAGAAATAAAGACCTTCCAAAATAAATACAAATTAAAGGAAATTATGACTACTAAACCGGGCTTACAAAAGACATGAAAATGACCACAATGCACAGAAGAGAAGAAGACTAACAAATTAGCAAAGAACCAAACATTAGAAAAGCAACAATGGCAAAAATTAATACATACTTTGAATATAAATGATGTTAACTTTCCAATTAAAAGATTTAAGGTAGCCTGTTTACAGTAAAACAAGACTCTAGTATAAGAAATCCCAAGGAACACACATCGCCCAGAGAAACACAGACTGATATTGAAAGGATGGAGAATGATATTCCATTTGATTAGAACCTGAGAGCAAGTAGGAATATTTATATGTATTCATATCTGACAAAGCAGACTTATAGTCAAAATGAGTCAGTAGAGACAAAGAATTCACTACATCTTGAGAAAGTGAACAATCCGCAGAGAAAATACAATAATTTTTTAAAAAATTAAGTACCAAATGTCAGTAAAACTAACTTCATAAAATCATACTACTCAACCCATAGGAACAGATTGAACCCAATAAAGGTATAGAAGGTGACTTTAATACTCCACTTTTAAAAATAGACAAGAAACTCAGGCCAAAACAAGATTGACAAACAAGAATTTGAGGTAAAATTCAGTGTAGAGTAAATGAACTTAACATGTATCTACTAAATATTCCATCTAACAACAACACATAGCACACTGCTTTCAGCAACTTCTGGAGCTATTTCTCTAAATTAGAACATGTTGTGGGTCATAAAACAAGTCTTAATAAATACAAAAACACTTAGAAGATATCGTGAGTTCCATCGAATCACACTGGAATGAAATAAGAAATAAATGAAAAAGCCACACAAAGTCCATGAACAATATTACAAATTTGAAGAATCAATGAGTCTTCCAAGAAATTAGGGTAAATTTTTTAAATCCTCAAATCATATGACAAAGGAAATCCAAAATAACAATAATCTGTGCAATATGGAAAAGGCAGCATGATAGTAAATTTTGGTGTCAAATTCAATTAGAAACATCTATCAGATTGGTTTAGCAAAGTTCTGGGTGTGCCTGGATGATTGGCTTACTAAAGACAGATGATTCACCCTGGATATGGGTGGTGCCAAACTATAGGCTTGTGTTTTAAAGTGAAATAAACAGGGAAATAAAAAGAAAGTCTCAATTCTGCTTCTTTGGAGGAGCTCCAGTATTCACCATCACCATTTGACATCCACCTCCAGGCTTTCAGCATAGACTGTTTAGCCATCCAGTGCAGACCCTGCAGCCTTCCAATATAGACCCTCTGACTTTGTGTGGAATTCCACAGGACTCTGGAGTGAGCTCCAGGTCTTTAAATTTTGACTGGATCATCTGGCTCTCCAACATACAGATATCCGTGCTGCATTCTTTTACCTCTGACTCTGCAGATGGTTATTGTAATATTGCCTGGTAAATTCTTACATATTAAAACTGTTCTCCCAGTGAACCCTACTTAATACAGATTTTTGGTAAAAAGTGTGACTCCAAAGAAAGAGAATTGCCAGGATAAACTTCTTTAATGAATTTAGTGGTTCCTGAAGTTGGCTCTAATTTGACGAGAGTAAAGTTGCTGTAGTCTCTCCTGAATATATGTGGAGTACTGAGTCTATGGTATGAAGTGCTTGAAGTAATACGCAATGTAGACCCATTTGATTATCCTAATTCTTCACTTGTCAGATGTCAGGAATTTAATGACTGTATATATAACACTTCTAAATATTTTTGGCAGAGTGGGAAATACAATGATGCTGACTGGTTGCTCTTAGCATCTCTATACAAACTAATAAAGAATAATCATGAGCTCCAGATATACATAAAAATCTAGTCTTTTATGCATGAA
This sequence comes from Hystrix cristata, assembly GCA_004026905.1. Taxonomy (NCBI): domain Eukaryota; kingdom Metazoa; phylum Chordata; class Mammalia; order Rodentia; family Hystricidae; genus Hystrix; species Hystrix cristata. Next base: position 44,544 of record PVJO010015513.1, read on the forward strand.
GATAAACTAATAAAGACAAGGAGCTCACAGATTCAAATTCTCAGCTCCAGAAACAAATAAAATTCTAAAATATTCTAAGTGTGTTCTGAAAGAGAATATACTCTCCTTTAGCCACAGGGCTGAGATTGCAGAAACCCAAACCCAAACCCAAACCCGCATAAATTCATTGGCTGAAATACAGAGTAACTTTAAAGCTTGGCCTTGAAGAGTATCTGAAGTTAAAGTGAGGGCACAGATCAGAAAAGAATAGGATCTTGTAACTTGGCAAGGAGATGTTTGGGAGGATCCTGACTAG
>PVJO010015514.1:0-44917 GCA_004026905.1 Hystrix cristata
ATCTTTGTGCTGTTCTTTTCATTTTATGGGTTCCACTTCTAATTCCTCCCAAGAATTGGAACTCTGCTGCACAGGGCAGTGGCTGCAGATAATGATGTTATATGGTACATTTCAAAACAGCTAAAAGAAAAGGTCCTTAATGTCTTCACCACAAAGAAATGATAAGTAGGGATGGGGATTTAGTGGCAGAGTGCTCACCTCGCAAGCACAAGGCCCTGAGTTCAGTCCCCAGCACTGCTCCCCCAAAAAGAAATAAGTGATTGAGAAGATAACCATGCTTATCTCGACGTGAGCACGCCCAGTGTATACATGTATCAAAACCTCGCATGGGACTCCAACATACCCATCATTTTCATGTGTCAATTAAAGACATAAGTAAACACAATTATTAAATGAATGAATTTCTGTCAGGACAAACTTGAAGGTACAAAAGTTTAGTACACAATATAGGTGGACCTTGGCAAGATCTCTTACATTTGTCCTCACAAATTTACATTTTTATTACTACCGTGACCGATTATAGATGCTCAATGTGTGCTTTACTGTGTACTTCACAGTTCGCTACTCATCTCTGGTACTGAGTCTTTACACCAGATGGCATAATCTTGCTGATACTTTCTTCATCACGAGCATGTTTCACTCACTGTTTATTAATTACAAGGAAGGCTGTGCACACGTGCGTGTGAGAGGCACTCCGAGTAACTCTGCTATTCATAAATGATTACAATGAAGAGTAAACTTAAATATGAGTAATGATTCCATCTATATTTGCACTTACAAAAATGTCTCAAAGTAATACTCATAAAATAAAAAAAATTTTGAAGCAATTCACAAACACCCTACAATTAGGAATCAACACTAAAGTTATTCACAGTGACATTTCTAATTGTATTTCATTAAATAGCTATGACTGGTTAATGAATTGCAATGTGTTATATTTTGGTCAAAGATGAGAAGATATTTAAATTAATTAAAACAATAAATGTACTATATTCAATTTAATTTAATTATTATTTTGGAGAGAGGGTCTCACTATGTAGTTCAGGTTGACCTCAGACACATGGCAATCTTCCTGCCTCAGCCTCCTCGGTGCTGGGATTATAGGCAGGTGCCATGATGCCTGGCACTTTAATTAACTTTAAATAATGTTTGCTTCTGAATAATGTCTCTCTTATTTAAAGCAAATTTTCTTTCTTAGCTCCCCTTATTCTACATCGTGTGCTATCTTTTTTGTTGATTATTTCTTTTATATCTACTTGCTTCTAACAATTTTTCCAGATTATTTCTCAATATATTCTTCACCATTTTATGTATTTTTTGTTTTGGAGATCCTGTAAATTTGACCTTAATTTCAGTAATTTTCTAAAATCTTTATACTCAAAGCTACTGCAGTCCAAAAGTTTTTTGTAATAGAGTAGCTATGAAGCAAATCTTTTTCCTGGATCTTTTTTCATTTTCTACCCATCTTTCTACCCATCTTTCATCATTTTGTGCATAAATAAACCCTATTTAAAGCTCTACATAACTTTCCATATCTTACTGTTTCAGGTTTATCAAATGGTGATGGACTCAGTTAAAATATCAACTGGCTTAGAAACTCAACACGGAGCTTTAGATGCATTATCTCAATCAGTTTTCATGACAATCTAACAAATGGGATACTGTTATCTACAATTTACACATGAAATACCAGCACGTAGAGAAACCCAGAAATGCTAGAGCTAGGAAGCTGGAAGGCTAAAGTTGAATCAAGTTCAGTCTGGATCAGGTCTGTGTTCTTTCTACAATACCGTACTTTTTCTTTTCCTAATAAATCAGTGATGACAGTACCATGCTGCTTTTATATAAGTGCTTCTTTATAAGGGCATTAAAACCATCAGGAGAAACATTTGCTTCTTTCAAAAACAAATCTTTCGATGTTATAGCAGTAGTAGTTACAAAGTAAATTATCTTTTAAAAATCTAAAAGTAATTGTACTTAGTGAAATTTTTGACAGGTTGAGTTTTTTGTTAACCAAGAAAAGAGCCTGCTTTTTAAATTGAAATTAACACATGTGTAATAGGGTCTTAGAAGTAACTAAGAATAAAAGAAAAAAGCATAATTATATCAAGATTCATATACTGAAAAGGAAAAGAATGACGGAAGACATTTTGACTGAATACTTTCTAGTTCAAGAAGGAAAAAATATATAATAAATGTGTCTCAGCCTGGATACAAAAAGATGACAGGGAAAAGCCTAAGTAAGGCAACAGTCTGAAAGGAAATGATAGCTAACATTGAAACAGATTTCAAATAACTTGCTTTTTTGATGACAGAGATACCGGAAAGTAATGTTAATTAGGAATAGAAACAAAATTCAGTGGAGACTAGAACAACGAAAAAGTTCTTGATAAAAATAGGTGAGGTCGATTCTACAGGTTATAGATATAATAGCTTTTCTATCACTGGGACAAAACACCTGACACCTGGAATTTAAGGAGGAATTTTAATTTAGCATATGGTTTCTGAGGTGTCAGTCCCTGGTATTGGCTCCAAGGCAGAGACACCATCACAGAGGGCAGAGTGGAGCAAAGCTGTTAACTTCATGGCAACCAGGAAGCAGGATCTAGGGAAAGTGCTCCAAAGAGGAAGAGGACGGAGGACCAGATAGCATCTCCAAGGTCTCACCTTCATCATCCACGCAGAGATATCCAGATTGGTGCTTTTCTAATCTTAGACGGTTCTTCAGGCAGTTAAAATGACATTCAAGCTGAATTGTTGTACTAGAAAAGAAGGTGAGAACAAAAACAGAGACAATGTGCAAGTGGTTTCCACATCAAGAATAAAGGCAAGAGGGCTGGGGATTTAGCTCAGTGATTAGAGTGCTTGCCTTGCAAGCACAAGGCCCTGGGTTCAATTCCCTGCATCAAAAAAAAAAAAAAAAAGCAAGAATAAAGGCAAGAACTGACAAGCCGCGTATGATTCAGTTTGTCAGTTAAAAGTAGGAATAACAGGATGGTGATGCTTAATTTCCAGTGTTTCTGAGGCCAGTTAAACAGGAAAAGAAGAGACTTCCTTACTGGTAATTTTTAATACTCCAAAACTTCAGAAAATGAAGTCGTTTTAAAACCTAATTGGCTGTCTAACCAATTTATTAACAATGGAAAAATAACTCAGAAAATTAACAGAATACTCACTGAATAAAGAAGAAAATCTTGCTTCGTTGCATGGCTGGATAAGAAATATCCTGCCTTGAGTCTTATATTTTTAATTTTTAACATTTTATAGAAATATATTTTAATTTTCTATCATTTAAATATGGATTCATTATATTTAGAATAAATATCTTTTTCTATGTTTAAGTAGTGGCTTTCATTCTAGGAAATATCTACTTATAATTTCATAAAATTTATCGACACATCCTCTACCTGTCGTTTAGGATTTCTTAGTCTTTAAGCATATCCACCCTGGAATTTTGTGTTTCTCTAATGTGGTCCTTCTTCGATGATTATCCTATGAAAACAACTATACGATGAAGTTTGATTTCCCTGAATTTTGAGAGACTTCACGGCCTCAGCAAATCTAACTGTTTGCCTGTATTAATTTGGCCTTTTAATGGTGGAGAGGGTTTTATGACATCTCTAAATGCAGAGATTTTATAGGCTTTTATTTCTTCTTTTCATTAAATCCTCTGGGATGTCCTGAATGATATTTGCCTTGATACCATCCAGGCAGGGACCACAATCAATATTTCAATATAATAGATGTATCCTTTCAGCATCATGAAAAAATATATATATATACATATATATTTTAGTTTGAAGAAAGATTTTTGCGCTCATGAAGTTCTGCCATCTCTCATAGATGAGAAAGCCAAGTCGCTGGTTTCATTTATTGACTCTTATCATTGTTTCTTGTCACTACAATGGTTCAAATTAAATTGATGCATTCATACCAATTCCATGGTGACACAGTGTTTTAAAATAGCATTGTTTATAAAATTTTGCATTGTGGAAATTTACATGCATCACTCTATACTTATTTGCCCTCTTAAAAGACTCTGATAGTTTGGTTAGTCATGGTGTATCCTATAGAAGCCACATTACATTTCATTTAATGGATTGTTCAGGGAAATTTTCATTTATTACATAATCTTACAAGTTGATCAATATGAAGTGGACATCAATAGAACTTTTCTCTTTTGATCTTCTCTGGAACCTTGTCAGGAAGTGCACATTCTTGGGGAACTCACTCGTCATTTGTTCTATGTCTAGTCATAGTAATGGAGATTGATGGACCACCGTAACCAAAGCCACAAAAAGCAAAACTGTAAAAAGGGGAAACTCCTATGTATGAACAAGTGGCTAATTAGACCACTACACAGCTGCAGGTTTGGAAAAGAAGAGGAGTGACATCTATGGAACTGGTTAATGTGTCTACAAGATTTTTAATACTTACCCTGTGGAGGTCACTCTTGGGTGAGCCACAACTGGGCATCTGGGAAAACTACATAAGCAACTTGTGTCCATCTAGAACAACTTCTTAATTTACCAGTAAGTCCCTTTATTACTCTGCTTCTTTCTTGTAGTAGGTAAAACTCTAAGATGGTCTCTGACTCTCCAGCAGCTAAGTATCAACATTCTAAACAACCTCATCCCCTTGAATGAGAGGGAAGCTATGGTTTGATGGGATGTCGTTCTCATCATTGTGTTACATTATCTAAGAGATGATGTAATTGAGATCCTCAAAGAATTGACTTTTAGTTAATCAGAAAGAAAACTATCTGGTGTGGGTCTGGCCAACTCATGTGAGCTCTTAAAATTTGTCAGAGAGATTCAAAATAAGTGAGGTTTTCTTTTTTCCTCTATTTGAAGGAGAAAATAACCATGTTATGAACTGTGTGCAGAGGGGAGTATGGAACAAACCCTGAGAGTGACATCTAGGGTTAAGTGCAGCACCCAAGCTACAGTTACCAAGAAACAGGTATGCTACTCATAGAACAAGGACATGAACTTTGGCATCAATCTAGGGAGTCCTAGAAGTATATCCTTTCCTAGAAAACACTTAAAATGAAGATGTACCTGCATGACACCTTGGTTTCAGCTTTGTAACATTTTGAGCTGAAGACCTGATAAAATGTGCTGAACTCTTAAACTTTTTGTTGTTGTTTTTAACAATAAACCCTTTCCTACTTTGGACTACCAGTAAGAGTATACTAGAATGATAGCTTTAAAATGATTGAGAAAGAACATCATTGTTTAAATAAGATCTGTGAACCTTCGTGTGAAAATCTGCCAATGCTCTTTTTTTCTCTCTCTCCCAAAGGTTCTATGAAATACTGCCTTAAATTTTCAGTAACAATGGAAAAGATCCTAGCTTTGGTCACTGGTCTAATGTCCTTTCTTAATCTGAGAAAGTATGCCTTCTGGAGATTCTATAAACAGTAAATACTTTTATATTTGACACACCGAGTTGTTTTTTTTTTTTTTTAAACTAAGTTTATCTTATTGCTCATCTTATGTTTCATTACGGGCAGTGAAAAGAAGAAAGGTGGCATTTCCAAAATCTGCCTGGAAATTTCCTTATCCAGGTATGAGTTTCTTGGGTACATTTCTATTTCCTGCATCACCACTGGTTTCAATATTTCCACATTTTCCACCAAAGCATAACAAAAGCCAATAGGCTGCAAATTCCAATAATAATATTCAGATTTTCATTATGTCCTCATGACAGAGTGCTTGAGGCATCGTCTGCCTCTGCTAATAGTCTCTTTGTGGCTTCTTCAAGGCTGACATCGGTCCTCTCTTTGGAGCCCACTTCCCAGTCCCAAAGTCTATACTATCTGTTGTAGGTTCTACTTATGGGAGCAGTCCACTTCCAGTCACTTTCTTTGTACCCTGGAGAGAGTGATGTATACAAGACAGTGCTACATACATAGTGATGTTCACAACATATATATTGAGCATCAGTTTTCAATCCAGGTGGGATGCCACAAAGCAGCAGCTTGTGCAGCTAGATTGGAGCTACAGGATTTCCTTCTAAGATGGCACAGTTACAAGACTTCCAAGTTGTTCCTAGCTGTCATTTTCTTCTGCATCAGACTCCTTACAGATAATTTCTGCTCTTCGTGGTGTAGTGGCTGAATTCCAAAAGCAAATCAAGAAGAGATAGAAAATAAATACCACCAGCCTCAACCCCTCCACCTCCCTTTCCTTCCCCTACTACCTCTTCTTCTTCCTCCTTTCTTCCTGCTGCTGCTTCTCCTTTCTCTTCTTCCTCCTCCTCTTCTTTCTTATTTTTCTTGATGGTACTGATGATTAAACCCAGAGTCTTTGCAGTGGGCTATACCCCAAGCTCTTTTATTCTTTTTTTTTTTTTGAGAAGGGGTCTTACTAATTTGCTTAGGTTAGGCTACAACTTGTGATCCTCCTGACTCAGCCTGCCTAGGATTCTCCTAAGTATTTCCTGCAACACTGGTTTAGTAGTCATGAATTTCTTTATGAATTCTATGTCATGGAAAGTCTTTCATTCTCCATCAAATTTGAGAGATAATTTTGTAGGATATAGAACTATGGGTGGAAAAATGTTTTCTTTTATTTTTTATTTATTTATTTTTTTTTTGGTGGTGCCGGGGATCGAACTCAGGCCCTCATGCTTGCAAGGCAAGCACTCTAATCACTGAGCTAAATCCCCGGCCTTTCTTTTAGGGCTTGAGAATTTTCACTACAAGCTCTCTTGGCCTGTAAGGTTTGTGTTGGGAATGAGGTTGCTCAGATAGGCTTGCCTTTAAAAGTTCCTTGCTGTTGTGTTTCTCTTACAGCTTTTAGTATTCTTTTTGTTAAATTCCAAGAATTTTTATTATGATGCATTATGGAGAGGTTCTTTTCTGGCAGTGACTATTTTCTGATTTTGACTCTATACCTCCGATATTTGAATATTCAGTCCTTTACCTAGATTTGGAAACTTTGTTCCTATGGAATTTAGTGAATAAATTTTTATACATATTAAGTCATCTAATTTTTCCTTTATTCCTATAATTCTAAGGGGTCTTTTTTGTTATCTAGTCTCTATGGTTTCTAGAGACTAGAGAATCTAGAGATTAGACAATCTAGTCTCTGTCATTTCTTATTGATTTTAGGGTATCATTGAATACATGATCTACTATATCAACATTGTCTTCAGGTTATGATACTCTGTCCTTATACTGGATGAACCAAGTTTTCAATTGAATTTTTATATCCTGGATTTACGCTTGATTTACTTTCATAATTTCTGATTCTTTACTAAACTGGTCATTCATATCTTTTATTGTCTTGTTTGTATCTTCTTTAAGTTTGCTGAACATTTTATTAGTTGAATCTTTTACATGTTTATTTAAAAATCCTCTTCAAACTCACTAAACATCTTGTGACTTTGTTCATATGTATCTTCCTTGATCTCTTCAAACATTTTGATTATTTGATTTTGAGTTCTTCACCTACAAATTCCTCTATTTTGGTGTTCATAAGATCAGCTCTTGGTTAGTAAATGGCCTTGCTTGCTTGTTGCCTTGCTTGCTCATGTTTCTATTGCTTTTATGCTGAAGCTTAAATATCAGTTAGAGTGGAAAGATTCTCTCACTATAGTGGAGATCTCTTCAGTTAGATTATTTCTCCCTGTGATGTGTCCTTGGGTTTGGTTATATTTCACTGTTTATACTCCTCTTCAAACTACTCAAAATGATATTTGAGGATCCTCTTAGCGTCCAACCTTCTTCTGGGGTTGATCTTCAGCATAATGCAGGCATGAAAATGAGTCACGGTAATGTTTCTGACAAAAAGACAAGGCAGGTATTGACATATAGTAAAAACTAACTAAAGGCAATAACTATGTCACCATTAATAATAGGAATTGATAATAATAGAGTCAAAAACAAACCAAACACTGACATACCATAAGAACCAATTAAATGCTACAACTATACTGCCCAATAATAGAAAAAAAATCACCAATGATAATATAGACACAAAGACAAACCAAATATTGACATAAAGATCTACTAAAGACAACAACTGTACCACCATTAACAATAGCAAAGAAATCAGCAATAAAAGCATAGTGCAAAGTAAGTAGTTAAAATTTAATAAATCTTCCTATTAATAACAAAAATGAGGTGAGGAAAGAAAATGAGTGAAGTGAAATTTAAAAAAGAATGGGAAGCTGAGAATGATTAGTAAAGAAAAATGAGGAAAAAATGCAATAAAATGAAAGTAAATAGAATTAGGTAAATGTAAGGAAAAAAACCAAACAAGAAAACAAAGAAAAATAAGAAAAAATAATCGAACAAGGAGCAAAAGAGCAAAACAAAACAAACAAACAAAAGATCTCCATAAAAGAAAGAAAAAGAAATGAGTCCAAAAATTTTCCTCCATATTTGGGTGTTTTGGTAGGTAATTTCCTTCCAGGACCTGTGGTATTGGAATTCACTCAATATTTGGGAGTGATATTGTGTTATTTTCCTTTTTTCTTTGACAAAATACCCAAAATTCACAGATTAGAGAAGGAGAGGTCTATTGTGCCTCACATTTATCTCCACAGTCGCCTGACTCCAAGACAGGACGCCTTGGTACAGAGGCATGATGGAGAAATCACCTCTCATCTCTTGGAAGCCAGGAAGCACAGAACGAAGAAAGGAGCTGCAGAGGAAGATAAAATATTCCAGGGCATTCCACACATGACCCGTTTCCTCTGACAAGATCCGGCATCCCAAAAGAAAGCCAGCCTACTATCCCCATAGCCCAACAACCTTCTAAAGGTATTAGATTTTAGATCTGCATCGGTCCCAGTGGCCCCAAAAGACTCATGGACATTTATTTATGTAAAATACATTTAGTCCATCTCTGAGATTTGCCAAAGTCCAAACAATTTCAGCACTGCTGAAGAGTCCAAGTCCAAAGTCTCCGCTGAGCCTTAAGGCTAACTCCTTTTTGTAAGCACTGTAAAAATCAAAAGGAAGTTAAACACTATCAACATAGGATAGCACAGGCTAAATGTTCCCATTCCAAAAGGGAGAAATGGGGGGATAGAAAGGAATAGAACCAAAGCAAGGTAAAGAAAGGTAAAATCAGTCAGGCCTCATTCCAGTGACTATTCACTTCCAACCACACCCCGCATCCCAACAGTAAAACAGCTATACCATTCCTGTAATCAAATCACACTCCAAGCACCTGAGGCTCTGGGGTCTGTTATAAATCTAAACTATGACAGATGTTGAATGACATCTAGGGCCTATGATATCTGCACAACCACTTTTTGTTGTGTGAATGTTGAGTCCTGCCTTTCCCTCTGGTTGGAGTCAGTAAATGATGTGCAGTTTGCTTCAGGGCTGTATTCACTTTAGCAACTCTTAGTGTTTGTGCTCTTCTCTGTGACCCAAGCCACTTTTAACCTGCAGCCTGGGTCTGTTTGGTGCCCCACTTGCACCAGGAGCCCTTCTGTCATGCTGGCAGATGGGCAAAGCAAGTGAACAAATGAGATCTAGACTGATCTTACCTATCTATCTATCTATCATCTGTCTGTCTTCCATCTGTCTATTTGTCATCTCTTTCTCCTGAAATTGTTCTTATTAAACTTTCCTTATATTTTATTCCTTTTATTCTCACCCCGTTCTTCTATTTTAACCTTCTTTGGTAGTCTTTTCATTTCTATTTTGCCTGTTATTTTGAGTCAACTTAAAATTTTAATTTAAGTACTTAATGCATATTTGAGTCAACTTAAAATTTTAACTTAAGTACTTAATGCATATTTCTGTTTGGCCAATGTGTCTGCTATTCCAAAATTTGGAATAAACTTGAATATCACCAACACTACCTCAGTATCTTCATTATAGTGATAAGTTTGGACTAGGGTCATTCAGTCCTCACAAAATTCCTCTACTTTTTGAAAGAATTAATGAAACGTGGTCATGTTTCTTCCTTAAATATCTGGCACAATTCACGAGGATACCTATCTGGTATGTGTGTATATGAAGTTTTTGTTATAATAGACATAATGATAGTCAGATTTTCTGGTTTATACTGTATAAATCTTTTATTAGTTGTAATTTTAAAACAATTTGTTCTTTAATTTTTCTGATTAAATTTGTTCAAAATATGTTAAGATTTCATTATCTTTTATTTCAAGTATTGATAATTTGTGTTCCCCATGTATCTGCTGGTTATCTAGTGGTTATTTTTGTTTTAATTTTCAATATCAAATTTTGGGTATGGTCATTTTCTCTATTGTTTGCCTGATTTCAATTTCAGTGGTCTACCTTTTAATCTTTATTATTTTACTCTTTATACTTGCATTTGGTTTTCTTTATTATGCTTTTACTAGCTTCTTAAAATGTTCCCTTATGCCATGGATTTTAGAATTTTCTTCTGTTTCACATAAAAATTTAAGAATATAATTTTAAATTAATAATAGTTACAGATGCATTCAACAAATTTGATGTACTCTCATTATCATTTTTTGTTTTAAAATATTTTTAAATTTTCCTGCGTATGTAATGATTGTCTCATATTTTTTCCATTTTGAAGGCTATACATTTACCATAATAATTATTGTTTAGATTAACGTACATTCAAACACATTTGTGGTAGTTATTGTTTGCTGTATTTTCTCATATCTTAGATACATTTTCTAGTATGATTTTTCTTCATTTTGAACTCCATCTTTTAGTTGTTCTTTCCATTCTGTTCCATTCTGAGTGCATCTCTGAGTTTTTCTTGTTTTAAAAACTGTTTTGTATTTTTTATAAAATCTCTATAATAAATGCAACTGGGAATTTTAAATTTGTTTACATTGGGTCATCCTCCATGAATATAATAAAGATTTAGATAAGAGTTGGTTAGAGTTCAAGGTCATACTCTCTAGCAAAAAACTGACCAGAAATTATTTGTCTATTAGAAGCAGATTCATGCACTCTGATAAACAAATAATGGGGGATAAAATTAAAAGTTACAATACAATGAAGAAGACTTATCAGGAAATCTCCTTCAATGGAAAACACTCTGTACTGAGCAGAGAGCAGATATACAGACTGCCATTTTTTTTCCCTTTATAGTTGATTTTAAATAACTCAGGAGAGGGAAAAGGAATCATGCAATTGTGCATTTGTATATGTATTTGCACAGTTGCCTTTATTGGCTCTCTTTTTCTGTGTGTGATTGCTACTCAGGATTACTTACTTTCAAGTCAAGGATTATTATTTTAGGTCTAAATTTCTCTTAGGAAGTAAAATACAACACTTTTTACCTTACAAATATTGAAGCGAGTCAAGCATGTCTCTTTGCTTTAGTTGCTAGGAAATTCAGAACTGAAGTTGGCAAGAGCAACTGAATGTGACCTAACAGTGTGTTTATTTAATATTTGCAAGAGCTTTATATTATGATTTATCTTTAATTTTCTGGTATTATTGTCCTTTGCTTTTCTTATATATGTTGTAAATATTTTTATAAATGGGAAAAAAACAAAAAACTCTGTTTTGTATTCATTCTTGAAATAGAGTTATGCTTGGTACTGTATGTAGTTCTATGTTGTCAACCATTCATTTTTTGTTTTGAGGATATCAAAAGAATGAGGAATGATAAAAGTATTATGTAAAAATGAGGGTGGCAGAGTCCCTAGACTCAGTGTGGAAAGTATAACTATACATGTCAGAGTAAATCTAATTCCTGCTTTATGGAGATATATATATATAATATACATATTATATATATATATATAATATACATATTATATATATATATAAAAAAAATCAGTTTCTCGATGCTTAGACTTCAGACTTGTCAGCTTTGTTTTGTATTAGCCAGCAGATCTATTATTTTGACTGCCCAGTCTTACATTTCCAATATACAATGTGGATAATATAGACTATACATATTTTAATGAGCTGATGACATCTGAAATCAATAATTCTTTTTTGCTAATAAAAATGGTGATATACCTCTTTGTCCAAAGTGATACTTAACATGGTTAATAATTCAAAGCTAAGTGGTATTGGTTATAAACAAATAGCCCAGGAGTTTACATATTTTAGTAGTTTAATGCATTTCCTGAGAAAACTGCTATTCTTAAAATTAGTGCCACTTCTATAAGGAGTTTCTAGTTTGAAGATATTTAATTCTGCTACGAAGGAGAAGAGAAAACAATAGTGTAATGTAATTCATGTAGCGATTATCAAAGATACAGTCAAAACTCACAGGATGTGTTAAATGCAAATACTAAATGAGCAAGTAGCTTGTGAGATACATGCAGAATTTATAAGTTAAAATGTAAATAGTAAATTTATAGCCTATGTGACATGCTAAAGATAGAATAATTTCAATGTAAGTTGAAATAAGTGTGTTATATATGGATAAAAATGTATAGACAGATCATACATCAACAAAGCATCGTGTAGGCTAAATGATACCTCATCCCTACAGGAGTTGCCCAGTGAATATACCCAATACGGCCCCATTTTTTCCTGGTGTATGTTCTGGCACAGGACAGGCAGATAAAACCCATCGCTGTTTAGCAGACTAACTGGAATGCCATTTGCTTCTTCACCTGTCTGAGAGAACAATGTAGACTACTGTCCTGGTACCTTGTCTCTAATCACTTTGCGTATTTTCAAACTCTGGTTTTCAAAATAACACCATCAGCAAGGAAGGATATGTTGAAAGAGAAACAGGACATCTGCATATTGTGTGACCCAGAATTCATTTCGCCATTCTCTTTAAGTCAGGCCCTATCTGAAGTGTGTTAGCCTACTTACTCCATCTCTCTTCTCTACTTCTTGCTTCAAATTTTAAATATATCTAATAAATTCTAATAAACTGGCTTTCTTGTCTGTGACCTCAAAGCTACTTGGTCTGTTTTTGTTTTCAGAGGCTATTTCTGTGTCAGGTAATTTCCTATATGATAGGTGGTATCAGGATAATTAGAACATATTTGCTAATATTCCTTCAAGTGAATATTGAAGGGCAGTTACTAAGGAATTATAGAGGCTCAAGTACAATATAAGCTAGAAGAGGATTATCCAATTGTACTTATCGTAGCAAGCCAATATTTATCTGTGTGCCTTTTTTTTTAACCTTGACTAATACCAGTTATTTCTGAAGATGAAAAGAAAAACATATCCCCCATGAAGATGTTAATTAATCTGTAGGCTACCTTAGGGCACATATTTTCTGACACCATATGGACATGATCATATGTCCTAGAAAATGATAACTTGTTGTCCATGACATTTTAATTTCTATTTATGTAATTATAGACAGTTTGCTTTATACAAATCTATAATCCTTTTCTAAACTAGTGTTCTACCCCAATGGATTTCACATACTGATAGCATATTAAAAGCTACATTCCAATGATGCTTACAATATTTCACTAAACTGTCTGACGTTTTCAGAGTCCCCTATTTATCATGCACTCTGTTGTCAGATCAATCTTGTTAAAGAGATGCTTTGAGTCACTCTCATTTCTAAATTGTTCCAGTGGATCCAAGTTGAGATTCAGTAAGTTCTAATTTCTTATTCTCACATTCCAAAACTCTAGAAAACAGGACCTATCTCATTCCCAGACTTACACTTTCTATTATTATAAATCCACCTATGATGGAAATGCTTGACTGCTTGGTTGATCCTCTAAATCGAACAAATTTATGGAAGTAGGAACTATACAAGTAAAAATGCATATCTATTTTGTGTAAATACATATTCATTGCTTAATGTTTTGGCCAATAGTCTTATCATCTCCAAAATGGGACAATTATAATTGTAAGTACAATCATAGCCCTAATTATAGTGTCCTTAAAATTATAAATATTAAATTAGGTAATCTAGATAATCTATAATATATTTTATGTTCCAAAAGCTAGCTATTCCTCCCCACACCTTCTCCTTGTACACGTATATTTACATGTAGATTTATGCATCCTTACATAGATATAGGTAGATATAGATACACATATATACTTTCCAAACACTGCTCTATAGGTCAGCTACATCCAGATTTCAAGAATTCAGCTTTTGTCCTTAAAAGTAGCAAGGTCCTATTACTTCCTCAGTAAGGAAAAACAATTCTACTTTTACCTTAAATCTTCTCATGACATAATCTTGACAACGAATTCATTGATCTCACTTAACCGGACAGGGAAAAGTTGGGTACAGCTCCCTCCTCATACATATGAACCATTCGGTGCCATACATATGAACTTTTATGCCTGAAATAAACTTCAGGACATATAATATAAATTAGGTTAAGAAATAGAATTGTCATTAAATGATCAAGATGCATCCAAAAAGGCGTCAAACAAATAGGTCAAATGGATATATGTATAAAGTCTCAGTCATTCAAAAAACAAGCATAATGGGGCTGGAGATTTATCTTAGTGATTAGAGTGCTTGCCTCATGAGCACAAGGCCCTGAGTTCGATCCCCAGCACAAAAAAAAAAAAAAAAAAAAAAACCAAGCATAATCAACCCGAAACAAATTTTGAAAACTGGATGAAGTTTTAGACAGGCAGGGTAGAACCAAATGGGGATCTCTGATCCTGAATCACATTTTCATTTCATTCAATTCAAAGTATCATCTAATTTCTCTTGGCATTCTAAGCATTCCCATAAAATAAACGTGTACTGATTAGTTTCCAAATATATTCAGATTTTTTGGTATCTTAGTCCATTTGGGCTGTTATAAGAAAATACCTTAGAGTGGTTGATTTGTAAAAAATAAAAATTTGTTTCTCATAGTTCTGGATGGTTAATATTCAAATTCAAGGTACCAGGAGATTCTGTGTCTGCTGAGGACGCTCTTTTGTGATGCAGACCCTCAGCTCTTTATTGTGTATTTACATGCTACAGCAGAGAGAAGCAAGCTTTCCCAGAATTTTTGTTTTAAGTCAGACTCTATTTAAAGTGCGTCAGCCTACTTACTCCATCTCTCTCCCCAGGTTCTTACTTCAAATTTTAAATATATCTAATAAAGTGTAATAAATGCTACATGCTATATAAATAGATTCTAATTGGTTAAAAGTAGAGGTAGTAAGAGAGATACAATATGGTAATACTAATCAAAGGAAAATAGATTAACTATATTAATTGCACTCAAAACAGACTTACGAAGTAGGAAAATTTTCAGGAATAAAACAGAAATATTATATAATGGCAAAGAGGTTGATTCTAAATCAGACACAAACCTTGTCATGTGTACGCAAGAGCATCAAAGTACATGAGAAAAAAGCTGATAGAATTGAAGAAAGTAATATAATCCACAAGTATGTTTGAAAATTTCAATGCTTCTCCTTTAGTAATTGATAGAACAAGCAGACAGGAAATGAATAAAGATGAAGCTGACCTGAAGGGTACTATCAATCCCCTTCACCTAATTGACATTTATAATGTAGTCAAACAACAGCAGAACCCATTCTTCATGATCTCACATGGAAATTTACCAAGATAAATTACATCCTGGGTTATGAAACACATATTAGCAATTTAAAAGGGCTGAAATCCTACAAAGTTCTCTTAGATAGTAATGGAATTAGACCAAGTGAGTAATGGAAAAATAATTAGAAAATCCTGAAATATATGGGACTAAAACACACTTCTATGTCGTGAATAGGTCAAAAATGTCTCAGAATAAATTTGGAAAAATTTGTGCCATGTCAACGTAAAATTTATTCCAGGCAAGGAAGACTAATTCCACATTTGAAAATGAATCACTATAGCCCTCCACATCATCTTGTATGACCATATGTTATATAATCAAGGCAGGAAAAAGTACTTGAGTATATCTGCTATCATGGGTAGGAAACATTTCGGCAAACTAATAATCAAAGAAAAATTATTAGTTGGTAACGTCTACAAAAGGTCTGCAGAGAGGGATGGAAGTGTAATTCAGTGGTAAGTGCTTTCCCAGCATTCACGAGGCCCTTGATTCAATCCCAGAATCAGCAATAACAACAACAAAAATCTCTCCAGATAATATCATACTTTTTATGTTTCATAGAAAATAAATCAAAATTGTCCCCTTTCACGATTCCTGATCAATACACTACTGCAGGTTCTAGCTAATGCAGTAAGATAAGAAAGTAAAATAATGTTCTACTGACTGGGAAGAAAGATAAAATGGCTCCCATTTGCAGACAACAGGATTGTGCATGCTTAAAATGCCTCCAAACATAATTTAAAAATTATTACCCTGAACTTCTGAGTTTACCAAACTCCCAGGACACCAAGTTAATACAGCAAAGTCCTATTTTCCTATACTCCAGCAATGAACAGTCAGAATCTGAAATTTTAAATGGCACAGCGCTTGCAATAGTATCCAGAAATGAATCGTGTAGTAGAAATCTAACAAAATGTCTGCAAAACTTTCAGAAAAGCACAAAACTCTGATGAAACAAAATGAAGAAAATCTCAATAGATAGAAAGACAGTTCCCATTAGTATATTGGAAGATTTAATTTTTATTTATTAATTTTTAGTTTACCTGTTTAAATATTGCATATTTTCTCTTACATGAGAAACTCAAAGTATAAATAAGGGGCAAAGTACAAGATAGATTTTAGGAAGTAGGGAGATCTTTTTCAAATGGGAAGGGGAATAAGAAGGGGGAGGGAAGGAAGACAAAAGGGATTAAAAAGGAGTTGAAGAAAAATAATGGCAATAGACACAATTTTTTGAGATGTCATTGATTTCTAACTTGATCTATAAATTCAATGCAACATGAATCAGTATTCCATCAACCTGAGGACTTTTACACAGAAATTCTAAAGTTTGTGTGAAAAATAAAAAGACACAGAATAGCTTGCATAATACTAAAAAAGAACAAAGAACAGGTACTTGCATATTTAAAGACTAACTCTAAAATTGCAATTTTCAAGGTAGCATAATAATGGCAAAAGACACATACATCAATGGAACAAAACAAATGACCCAGAAATTAGATCCATGCACATATAGTCAATTGATTTTTGACAAATGAGCAAGGCAATTAAATGAATAAAGGATAGTTTTTAACAAATGGTTTTGCAACAAATTGATATGCACATAGAAAAGCCTGAAACTAGAGTTCTACTTCATCCCTTCCAGAAAAAAAAAAAATTGAAACTAGATGTGCAAAGTGTAAAATTGAAAAATAACTTCTATAGACAATATAGGAAAATACAGGTTTCCTTGCTTTTTCCTGAGGTTTTAAATTCAACAGCAAGATTATTATCCAAGAATAAAAATTTGATAAATTGGACCTGATTAAAATTAAACACTTCTTTGCTACACAAAGCATTGTTAAGAGAGTAAAAAAAAAAAAAAAAAAAAAAAAAAAAAAAAAAAAAAAAAAAAAAAAAAAAAAAAAAAAAAAAAAAAAAAAAAAAAAAAAAAAAAAAAAAAAAAAAAAAAAGCCAAAGACTGGGAGAAAATACTTGCAAGACACATATACGATAAAGAACTTATATACAAATTATAGGAAAAACAATAACAGCAAGAAAACAAAAAATTAAAATTCATACAAAGCCCTCAATAACCAACCATCTCATCAGAGAAGACATAAAAAATGTCATAAAAAATGTCAAATAAGTATAGCCAAGGTGATTTTGAAGGATAAAGCAATATTAGAATAATCAGTCTATTCCTGCTCTTTCTCATTATGTTTCACAAATGATACCCCCAAATTATCTATTATGCTGACTTGTAATTTTACCTTGGTGTCTGCTTTGTAGAGAAACACACCAAGACAACATAGGAATACTGCTAAAGCTGCTGGGATGCTTACCCTTATTGGTATTCATTTTATACTGCCCACGATGTCATTTATTTTAGATTTATGACTATTTCCTTGCGATCATCTAACTCTGTCTCCCTTCACAAAATACAACTGTGTTTGAATGAACGTATCTACTGAAATTCTTGAAAGAGTTTTATAAAAAGGCTTTTGTTTTTATAAGAAATGAAGTGCTGCCTTTCCACTTAGCATAATCAGAATCTGCATGTAAACAAGAGATCTTAAAATAAGAATGATTTATTATAACACAACACTTTTTTGAGCCCTACAGAGAACAGCCTTTTTGTTAATGTGACAGACAGACATTGATTCCTTCTGAATATATATCCTATTACAGAAAAAAAATCGTTAGAAATAAGATTCCATCAAATTTCTGTAGGTAAGGATAATCACTTTTAGGTTAAACAACAGAATCTTTCTGAAAATTACCATCTTTGAAAATTTTGGCCCAAGGAAAAAACAATGAAATTTATAATTTTCCATTTAGTCAATGTTATTAACAGCCATTGGTATTATTAGTCATTGCTAAGCAACTGAAATCTCAGTTCAGACAAGTAAGTTATTGTCAAATGAGGTGTAAACATCATCTATATCAACTGTCTAGTAATTATTTCCTCCTCGGGTCCCACCGACAGGCCTTTAAGTAGTGACATATACACTTTGTATATATATGTATGTGTGTGTGGATTTATAAAATTCATTATGGATGACTCCATTCACTGTTGCACATTTTTAAATGAAACATTGTAGCACTGAACAAATACTATAAAAACATACATGATATTAAACACATTTTAGCATTCCGTGTATCATGGTAGTGTATATAGGAAAGGTAATATAATCAAGAAGGCAATTTCAGGGATCTTTATGTCTATTTGTAATGTTTTATCATTTAAGCTTCTTGTTTATAAATAAATATATTACCATTTATATTATCTCGTATTTCACTATGTGTTTTCATTTATGATATGTCACTCTTCACATTTCCTTGTATGCAGAAATATTTCATAAACATTTGAAAAATAGAGTCATTTGTATGTAAATGGATGTTCCTTCAGAACATACTATTAAGTGAAATAAATCAGACACTTATTAGTACACATCGAATTGTTTCTCTGATATGAGAAACCATAAGTGTAAATAAGGACAAAGGGGTAGAATAGATATTTTGTTTAAAAAAAAAAGAGAGATAGTATTCAAAAGAGAGAACTAGATAGGGAAAAGGGGGATAAAGAAGGTTAAAAGAAAAGTAAGATGAAAGGGGAAAAAATGATAAAGTGTAGCTACACTTGTTGCAAAAAGGGAGGGGTGGGTGAATGGAAGGGAGGGGAGGGGAAGGGGGGAAGAGGGGGGAAAACCAAGATGTATCATGTACAGGTACAAAATAACCATGTTGATTATGATCATTATGTATACAATGTACCAATGCATGTTCTTGGTAAAAAATAAAAAATAAAAAAAAAATAAAATTATCAGCAGATTTAGATTTAAAAAATAGTGAATTAAAAATGGGCTTTATATGGTGTCTTTTTGGAAAAATAGTAATTTAAATGGAATAAAAGCAGAAAGTATTCACTAGAATGAAACATAGCAATAAAATTGAATTAACTGGGTATGGTGATGCACACCCAGAGTTCCCCACAGCACTCTGGGAAACTGGGGCCGGAGGATGGTAAGTTCAGTTTGGATACTTTAGCTAGTTAGTGAGATCCTGTCTCAACATAAAAAATAAATAAACAAATAAAAATAGAGATTGGGATACAGCTCAAAGTGAAGACCCTGGGTTCAATATCCAGTACAACAAAAATGAATTTCAAAAATTATTTAATTAAGTAGTTTCCGGGTAGTTGTAAGGAGAAGCGACTCAAAGATAGAATTCGTAATTTTATTTTATATGCCTTTGTGCAAGTTGTTAAAATTCTCTAAATATAAATTTCTGAAATAAATTTTCTAAATACAAAATGTTTCTTCCTTGGTCTTTGTGAGCATAAGATTATATGAAGCACCAAGAGACTAATATGATCATGGACTATCGTAGTCCATGATCACGGTTAGCAAATATTATTTTCATAAATTTTACATTAGCAGTCCAGAAATAAATAGAAGTTATGACGAAAGACTTGAAATTCATTTTGCATTTAATAAATTTGAAGAAAATAATACCTAATTTGTTCTTTCACAATAGAAATCTAATTTTAAAAATACTCCATCAATGTACAAACAATAACATGAAACTGATTTTCAAGAAATTGAATAGACAAAGAATATATTACATTTCTTAAGCCTAAGAGAAACTTGAAATTACACTGATTTCAATTTTCTGTAGAAGATATATATAAGTTTCATTATTAATGTCATTTAAATTAGGTGTTATTTGTGTCTTGACTGGTTGATTTAGTCGTCAGTTTATCATATTCATGAGTTAAAGATATTTATTACACTATAGAAAAAGATTTTTCAACTTTCATGTTTCAAAGACTTGGAAGATTTTAAGTGTATTTTTTGATCAGAAGTTATTTGGAGATGATGAATTTTACCCAGTTTTGGCACAAGTAATTTACCTAAGGAAGCAGTTGTGAAATCTCTATGGATACGTGAGTTGCATCATTTTCAGTCTAGTAGGAAGAAATTTTGTATCAGTTCAAAACTCCTTTGACTTCCATCCTGTTTTACTTTCATAGTGCTGTAACAGCGTGTTCCCCTTATTCCCTGGAAAGGTGTTCTAAGACACCCAGTGGATGCCTCAATCCATGAATGGTATCTAACCTTACATTTATTCATATATTATTTTTTTTTTTTACCAAGAACATGTATTGGTACATTGTATACATAATGATCACATTCATCATGGTTATTTTGTACCTGTACATGATGTATCTTGGTTTACCCCCCTTCTCCACCCCTCCCTTCCATTTCCCCACCCTCCCTTATTTACAGCAGGTTTATTTACTTTTTTCCATTTTTCCCTTTCTCCTTTCTTTTCTTTTTCCCTTCCTTCTTTTCCCCCTTCTCCCTTTCTAGTTATCTTCTCTTTTGAATATTATCTTTCTTTTACATAATATCTATTATACCCCTTTGTCTTTATTTACATTTATGCTTTCTCATATCAGAGAAACAATTTGATATGTACTCATGAGTGTCTGATTTATTTCACTTCAGAGTATGTACTCAAAATTCATCCATTTATCTGAAAGTGTCTCTAGTTTATCCTTTTTTATGGCAGAGTAGTACTCTGTTGTGTAGGGAAAAAACACATCTTCTTTAGCCATTCATTAGTTTTTGGGCATTTAGGTTGTTTCCAAGAGAAGATCAGTGTGAAGATTCCTCAGAAAACTACAACTAGAGGTTCCATTTGACCCAGCTATTCCTCTGCTTAGTATCTTCCCAGAAGAATTAAAATCATCCTATATGCACAACCATGTTCATAGCAGCACAATTTGTAATAGCTAAGTCTTGGAAACATGTTTTTTTCCCTACACATTCCTATGGATGATAAAGTTTAACCAATAAATTAGGGACAATATGAGATTAACAAACTAATAACATACAACAATTATAATATATTATAATAAACATTATGTGAATGTGATCTCTCTCCTGAAAGATGCAAGTCATGGTACTTTTGGATTGTGGTTGACCATGATTAACTAAATCTGCACATAATTGGGGATGACTGTGCTGAAATTACATTTATCGACAATATGTATTACCTTTTCAGTTATGTAGCCCACTAGTTCAGTGTATGCAAAAGTAAGCAATGTTATCGAATCTGAACATTGGATACGAATTATAAACATACTTACTCACGACCTCAGTAGAAATCAGTATTTCATACTCATGAGTCCTGAGAAACTAAAAACAAAACAAACAAACAAACAAAAATGCAGGTTTAACATGGCAAAGAAATTCATATGTACAGTAAGGTACTTAAAAAATAGGCTTTCATTTGTGGATTCTAACTTTTCTCGCTAAACTCAATCTTTTCCTGACTTAATAAATCATATATTCTTCAATAGACAACATGAATGTAATAAACAGAAAAAATTCCTAGTAAAATAATCATATTTATGTTACATAATTTGCAATACTTCATAATCAATACGAAGTCAGCACATGATTTGTTGGGGGGGATGCATGTAGATGATTTTCATTGGCAAAAATTAGATTATTTGATATTTTTCAGATGGCACTTTTGCTCAATTTGCCTTTTGGTGCTATGGCAACAGTATCCCAGCAGGGTACTCCAGGAGACAGCCATGTGACTCCTCACAGCACACTTGAGTTCCTTGGAGTCGCCATAGAAAACCGGCATTTTCATTCCTCAGTGTATGAGTTTTAACAAGTTTCTGGGAGGCTATTCTGTTCCATCTCACTCCTATGTATATCTCTATCCAGAACAAAAATGTGACTATCATTTTAAAATAACAATCTTAAAGCTGTGGAAAATAGAAATTAGCAGATGTTTGAGCATATATATATGTGTATATATATGTATGTGTGTGTGTGTACATATGCATATGTGTATGGCCTGAATATATATTCAGACAAAAATTCTTATAAGAAAATGTTTATATTAAGAAACTTTTCAAAGAATAGCTTTGGAAAGTGTCCATAGTGTGGATAAAAAAAGAAAGTCATCTCATTGTTTGCTTTCTATGACACAATTTAAAACATTGACAAGAACAGAAATAAATTTTAGAAACAGAAACACTAAGAAAAGGACATTTAGATTGCTGATAGGTTCTATTTTCTTTACAACATATTATCACTTAAAAAGCAATAAAGGCTTACACTAGAGATGGATAGGCAGTTTTGTTAAACACCATTGGCTCAAAGCTTGCAAAGAAAGGCAGTAAGACTAAAATACACTGTTTGATTAAGTACTGGCTCTTGTACTTAGGAGTATGCCAAAAAGTTTGAATCTTATCCAAAACAATCTATTATAGTTTTTATCAGTATTAAACACTGAAACCAAGGGAGACATAAAATGCACATGCATTGTATAAAAACTGAAAAGGAGTAATTAATTATGAGCAAATATCCAACTCATGCAATCAAACCAAAAAAGAGCCTAGTGAGAGCTTTTAGGTGCTTGGTCTCCTCACCAAGGTGTAGGATTGTTTTTAAATCTTTTTCTGAGCATTTTTCAGATTCTGGAAAAACTGCCCTTTCCAATTTTGAACATTAATTTTATCTACCCAAGATAGCAGTTTTTACTTATTTAACAGTATTTCCAAAAATATATCTAGACATCAAAGAGAAAATCTTTCTCTCCTCTCTTCTCTCTCTCTCTCTTTCTCTCTCTCTCTCTCTCTCTCTCCCTCCTCTTTAGTCTCAAACTTCTGAACTCAAGCCATCCTCTAGCCCCAGCATTTTGGCCAGCTAGAAGTACAAACACAGGCTGCAATGCCCAGCAAAATAAAAGAATTACGTAAGATTTATGCAGAAAGTGAAATTAGGATAAAGTTAATAAGTATTCAATTCCAGCCCCTAAGGGGGTTTCTTTGCATATCATACACTAAATCACAAAGTTATATTGTTGATAGACAACTAGGTATAATATTTTCATGTTCTCTCATTGTGTTTTACCTAGTTTTTCATGCTTGTTTGGGTTAACATAATATTTTATACAAGTTTAAAATTTAATGTATATGTAAATATTATCTACATTTTAAAAATATTTAGTTTAATAATTTTCTATAGCTGATTAAGTAGCATCATAATCAAAGTTATGATGTCAAAATGAAGGTGATATTTTACTAGATAAAATAATTTTATATAAAATAGATTTAGTTATTTTAGAATAATCAGATGAAAAATATAAGATACAAAAAATTCTAAATACCTCTATTATTCTACTAGAGATAACTACTCTGAATACATTGATATAAATTTTCCAAGAACAAATCTGTTCTTGACTTAATTCTAGTTTTATGATATAAGTAATTTGAAGTAGGGAGCACTTAAAATGGATAATTTAAAATTGCAAATATTATTTAACATATTTGATTTTTTATTGAGATAATTTTGGTAAAGTAAGTGAAGTCTGATGATACTATAAGTTTTTACTACATTGAAGATATTTTATAAACTGTAGTGAATACATACATCATACATTTACATATATTTGACACTCAAATAGTCTGGAGTTATTTTTATATACAATTATGTAATGCATAAATACACACATATAAATGTATATGTATATGTCAGTGGATTACATTTAACTTTGAGGTAGAGGAGAGATGTGGAAATAGCCTTTCCAATGGGGGTTAAGGTATTTTTCACAGAGGTTTAAAGTGAATATGAAATGAATCAAAAGAAAAATGTTCCTCAAATAACAACTAACTCATTAAGTACTATGACTGCATACTATCAATTCTGTGCATGATGATTATTATCTTAATTTTATAGGAGTGGAATATGAATAGATAAAACCAGACAGACAGAATAGATAAAACCAAGGAAAAACAATGTAAGAAACAGAACCAGTAGTGGGCCACACATACCCAACATAATAGATTATCTTCCTAACCATTCTGACTTACTGTCTCATAATTACAGGTGTGAATAATGGCAGATTGGTCCTGCTATGGTTTGGACAAAAGTCTGCCAGAGGCCCACATGTTAGAAGCCTGGTCCCCCAGCCCATGGCGCGATTGGGAGATGGTGGCTCTTTTGGAGGCATGGCCCAGTGGCAGGCAATTGCATCATGGAGGGCATGCCTTGAAGGTGATAGTAGGACCACAGTCCTTGTTCTCTGTCTCTCTGTGCTTCCTGCCCATCACACGTCCTCTGAGTGATAAGCCACTTCGCCACAGGCCCAGAGCGATAGGGCCGACTGGTCAGGGACTGAGTCTAACACAGAATCAGTCCTATCTACTGGTTTCTGGGATAAATTCTGGACAGACTGGAGTTACATATATTTAATAATTATTAAGCAGTAAAACTCTTGCAAGTGCTTGTCTTATTTAACAATGCACGCGATTATGAAATCTGTATAATATTCCTAATGGAATTTCACATTTATCAACAGATTCCAGCTGCCAACCAAACATTTTAATACTATTTGATATTAAGACAAAATGAAAGAAATGGTTAAAAATTTAATTTGTTGTATTAATGCGAATCACATTCCCCTCTTTGAGAGGAGAATTAGAAAATAGAAATAGTGCAGTTAGTGGATCCAGTTAAAAACTAATCTGTATTGAGCTTCCCAAGACATACATTAAAATGTTGATTATGCTGTTGACACTTTTTTACTTATTTCATTGTAGAAATTCCAAATACACTAAATATGAAAATTCTCTATGTGCACAGTCAGCTTTGGGAATAAAATGATGAGTGCAAATCACTGCATAATTGTTTTCTGGGCACCAAGGAAAGGACGTCAAATTAGATTTAGGAAATGCTAGAGGAACTTTGTGTTTGAACACCAGAATAATGATTCTCAACTCTATAGTATAGCTTTAAAAGTGTCATTAACAAGATAGCAACACAAACTCATTACATTAGAAATCCTTCTTAATACGACATTGACATTGACAGTCTTTTATATTTCCAAGATGTAAAGCTTACTTTGTCAGGTGAGTCTAAAGGGCTTGCATCTATGATAAACTCTACCCCCGTGAAATGGTGTCAAAAATCAATTCAGTGTCTGGCAGCCATTGGGTCTTCTTTCCGGTTACTGCCACTTAATATACCAGTGTCACAAACTAACAGTCCCTTAAATTCTACCAACAAAAGCCTTTTGACGTCTGTGCTGTGAGCATGAAAATTGATGAAAAAATTCTTCTAAAATCATCAGAAAGAATCACCTATACATTACAGTAGTGGTTTCTAAAAGGACAAGATTTGCTATACCCCAGGAGAGTCTGTTTCTCATTTAGATGATTCTTGCATGCAACTAGCTTGAGTTTTTATCATTTTTAATCCATGGTACTTAGAACTGTTTTTTTTCTTAATAAAGTTTTACATAATTTTAGTTTGCAAATATAGGCTGGAATATGCAGGTTTGCAGAGAGGCTTTCCTCTGGTGAACTCTGTGAACGGTGGCTTTCCCCGAGTGGGAATGTTTGAGTCTCCACGGTCCTGTCTCCTTAGAGTAGACCTTGAGCAGTCTCACTACTCAAACACATAAGTAACCATGTGCGCTGATGGAAATGTTAATCAGCTTGTTTGTGGGGATAGTTTCATAATCTAAACACAGACCAAAACAACAGATTTCATACCTTGAATATACACAATTTCCATTAGTCATTTATATTCTAATAAAACTGAAAAAATTCAAAACAGAAACCATCTAATGCTCTCCCTGGGGTTTGCTGTTCTTGAAAATGAAATAGAAGCTGACTCGCTCCTTTGTGACTCTTAATGTGCAAGTATTTGTGGCATAATTGCATAGGCTAGATTTCACTTACTCCCACCAAAAACCTTTACTAATTTCAGTATGTCCTGGCCCCAAACAGAAACAAACAGAAAACAACAAATAACAAAAACTCATGGCTGGTTTTGCTACAATGAAGAATGCAGAAAAGGTGCTTCTTCTCTCTTTCATTCATAATGCTGGTGGTCCATGCAGAAAAAAATGAATCTGAAAGCTGCTCAATTTCATAAAATCTCCTGATGTGCCTTATGACCTCATTGATCCATAAATTATCTATATATATAAATACCACGCCCAGATCACATAAAAGAAAAGAAGCAGGACATAACTGGAGAGAGAATCAGGGGATGATGTCTAATCTAATCCTGTGTGCTTATCCAGGCGCTGCAGTAGTGAACAATGCAGAAGCACAGGAGAACTCGTCCTTGATATGGAAAGATCTCTAAGTGTAATCTTTTGGACTGCTGCAAAAAGGAACACTGAAAGAATCCAGGAAGTCACTGAGGCTCCAGAGCCCCTGGAGACTGGCTGCTGTCAAGTCTGACACACTTCTAATCTGGTTTCTTTTCAAAGAAGGTTTTACAATCTTTTCTTCAAATAACTGAGCAAAGCAATTATGCAGTATCTAGAAAAGCATTAATTTACCTTGAGTGACACTACGAAATATTTTTCTCCATTCCACAATTTATTGATTTTTGAAAACAGTTAATTCCTCTTTGAGTCATATTTTTCAGTATGTAAAAACAGTGTGGTTTACCAAGTAGCTGCAAATTTAAAGAGACAGCTTACCTTTCCTAGTTGTAAACCAATGATTTCACATCTCATACTTATTTTGAGGTGCTATGGTAAACATTACTTTAAACTCTGCTATTTATTTCATTGGTACATAGTTTAAAATTATGGAATTATATTTATAACAAGATTATCCAATTGCTAATTGATTAATTATATCCCTGTGAATACTCTGAGCACGTGAAAGGCTCACCCTTACCTCAAATGATAGTAAAATGACAGTGATAAATAAATTGGGGAAAGCAATCATCCATCAAGTGAGCAGTAGTATATAGAGTTTGAAAGCTCAACATACTGAAAATTGAACAAAAATAAAAAGAGGTCAGAGCTCAGGAAAAAAAAAAGAAACACCCATCAAAATCAAAATAAAATGGAATGTTAGGGGGCTAGGGATTTAGCTTAGTAGTGCTTGCCTTGAAAGCACGAGGACCCGAGTTCGATCCCCAGCACCAAAAAAAAAAAAAAAAGGAATGTTAACACTTGAAATCATGAGTGAAAACACTGGTTAGAAGCTTAAAAGTTTTCAAAGTAGGAAACCTGTTGATCAGGGTCAAGAGCAGAGTATGAGAATTTTCTTATTCTGTCCACTGTAATAACTTTATCTCATCCATTCCATTTAGATTTTATATCAGCTCTTTTTTAAAAAACAATTGTTTAATGGCTTCAATTTTTTTAAATATGTGTAGATATTTGGCAATGGAAAGAAAATAAAAACCAGTAATTCAGTTCTTCACACACACACACACAAAAAAATCTGAACTTTTTTTTTTAGATAGACTGCCATTAGTAACTTGCTCATTTTATGTTTCTTTTTTTTTGGTGGAGGGAGGGGTGCTGGGGATCAAACACAGGGCCTCGTGCTTGCTAGGCAAGCTCTTTATGACTTACGCTAAATCCCCAACCCCTTATGTCTGTCTTTACTGTTATATTTTATTATTTTTATTTATATATTTAAATTAACACATGTTAATTGCACAAATTGATGAGATTTGTTATTACAATCCCATGCATGCATACATAATGAATTGGTCACATCTGTCCATCCATCTACCTTAACCCCATCTTCACCCTAGCAATCTTCTCAGGCCCTGGTAATCACACTTCTACTTTCAAGGAAGCTTTTTCTTTTCTTTCATTTCTTCTTTTACGTCTCCACAAAGTAACTGAACTTGAAGCTGCCCTGTTGTCTCTGGGCCCTCCACGCCACTGTACCAACTATACTAGCAGGAGGAGGGGGTAATTGCTTCTAGTCATCATTTGAAGCCAGAGTTGCTCCTACACGAAGAAAATAGGGAGGAAAGTACTTGAAATACAGAGGATCCCCTGGGAAATGGCCCAGTGTTTCTGAGCTCAAAGACAATAATAAATGGACAGGTGCTATGACTGTGGCCCATGGTGCCATACGATGAAGGATTCCATCCCTGGGAAATGCTGGTCGGGTTCAAGCCACACCAGCAGGCAAACAGGCAACCCCGACTAGCCGTGGTGCTGCTGGTGGGTGAGGGAAATATGGAATGTGATGCAGGAGAGGGAAAATGGTGAGAATCAATGATCATCTTACCGGCAGCAGTACGGATTATTCTATTTCAGTTCACTTCTCTTTCCAACTGTCACAGTGGTGACAACATTGGTATTCTCTCTGCTTGAATGAACCCTTTTCTGGATTTCTCACATGATCCATCTGCACAACCCATGTAAATCTGTCCAGACGTTACCTCTTAATGGTGTCTTCCTGATCAAATTATCATTTTTCCTTCTCTCCAGTCTTCTATCTTCTTTTCCTGACCTACACTGTATTTAGCAAATGTGGGTGAGGGTATTTATTTATGAATATATTAATTACTTAGTAGTATATATTTTGTAGCCTGTTTTATCAAATACAAAATTCAAGAAGTCCGAAATGTATTTCTGTTTTTTTATCACCTGAGTATCACATCACTTAGAATGCCTGGCTGATAGTAAACACATTAAAAAATATAAGTTGTGTTATGTTCAGGTACAAATCCCCCATGATGAATGTGGCCATTATGTACTGCAAAATCATACTAATAAAAACTTTTAAAAAGAAATATTTGTCAGATAAACTTGTTAGTGATCTCCCTTTTGTGGATGATGACCACCGAGTGCACATTTTTAACATACATACAGATGCACATTTATCTCATGCTCCATACCTCTGGGAACTGTACATTTCGGGATAATCTTGTGAATAAGCAGAGTTGGCAGGTCTTATGGCTTAATATTATTGGAGAAGTAAAGGCTTTTACTTCATATGTCAAAGCACAGCTTTCTTAGCTTGATCACTGATATTTCACATTCCTATGGTGAGTAATGATAAGGTTAAAACACAATCTCTGGAGAAGTAGACATTTATACAAAGCAACTTACACTGTAGCAAAGGGATTTATAGAAGGCAAAAATAAATGGTGAAGTTTCATTACTTTGTATATGTACTACGGCATTTTCCTGCCAAGCTCATTCTTGCATTCGACTTCCCACTTTCTGTCAGTGGACTATTACTTTCTGTCATTCCAAGCTAGAACTTTTTTTTTTTGTATCTTCTTTCTTTTTTCTCTCTCATGTACAGTTCCCCATGTATTGAATTCTTATTTCTTCACTCCAGCGACATCCAGTCCTCCAAAGTCCAGACCAGGCCTGCCCCTCCATTTATCATGCAGAGCCTGTATTTTAAACAAAGCGAGTTACTCTTTATTTGACGAGCATGCATTTACCATTTTGCTCATGCTGCTTCCTCTGCAAGGATCTCTCTAAAATTAATGTTTGTAGCTAATGGTCACCTCAAATGTCATCTCCCACCTTGATAAATACCAATGTGATACCATTTTTCTTTCCTTAAACTTCTCCCCTAGAATTCTGTGTCATTTCTCCTAACTCACTTGACTCATAGGTTCTATGTTAAAGTTACTTGTGTGACTACATGGTAAGCTTCTAAATGACTGGGTCTGTTTTCCATGGCCTTAACGGTGCTTTAACAGGATGTGTTGAACAGGAATAATGTCACTTCTTGCTTTATAGGGATATGATTTAACTCCGACTTACTTCCTGAAAGTATCTCTAGATTTTGTTGACTACATAGTGACTCCATATTTACTCTAAGATAAATTTCAAGCCTCTTATCTCATCCTCAGGCTCGTTGACTCTCACGAATTTGCTCCACTTCATTAGTGAAAGATTACCTTATATTACTATTCCATGAAATCCCTTACCCAAATTTCTTGAACATTCAAAGAGTTAGTTTCTTTGACACTCACAGAGAATGACATATGAACAGAACTTTTACAGACCTGAGACAAGACTAGAAAATGAATACAAGATTGTTTCCTCCACCTTCAGAGTTCTGCAATCTCATCTTTGCTTTTATCGCTCCTTTCTTGATTGCCATGCTGTTGTATAGAAATCACCTACCCAACACATACCAATGCATTTTTCTAGTTCAGGGATGCACTAGGTTTTTAAATTCATGATAGCTGTTCTTTCTAAAGGAAATGTGAATAACTCTGCCCAGGACAAGGTCTGTCTTTCCAGGCTCTCGGTTCAGTCAGCTATGGCTGGGTAAAGAACGTTGAGGCTGGTAATGCAATTCTTTTCCAAAACAGGATTGTACACAAGGGGGGTAACCAAAGCAATGACTACTGCATTTTTATTTTATTTTTCTGTCAAACTAATTATAACCTGGAAATAATAATAATTTATGCAGAACTCATTAGGATAAATATGTAGTTTAGATTTTTAGAGAATAACTTCATGACCTTATTATGATTTTAGTAAGCTCACATAACAACAGCTTTAGTCATTGAATGATTGGTTTTAATGCTCATATTGGATATTTTATCAGCGCATTTCCATGGAGATGCACACATCAAAATGAAATCCATTACATAAGAGTTTTATTGGATAAAAACCTTATAAATAAAACTTATAAAGGGAGAGGAGCAAGAAGGAGAGGGGCCTGCAGAACTCATTGTAGATTTGGCATGTGTGAAAGAGAAGAAAGAAAAAGTGAGGAAGAAGCACCTCAGACTGAAGCGAAGCTCTAGTAACTTGTCCTGCCTGATGGAAGGCCACAGAGAAGAACTTGATTATCAGATGCATCCCACAGTGGACAACCCTTGTAGTATGACTGGGACACCGTGAAGTCACTAGGCAGCAGGAGCCTGAGGAGTGAGGCCACAGGGTGACCTCTGCAGTGAGAGCTGTCAGCTACACGCCTCTCAACAGACTCTCTCAGGAAGCAAGACGTGAGCAGTGAGGCTCCATAACTGCCTCTGCCCCCAATTCAGACTCCTCTCGGCAATATGGTCTTTCCAAACCAGGAAGCCGCGCAGAATTAGGTAGTGCTAATCCATGTTTTCTCCTGAATATGATAACATCAGTATAAGGAAACAGAAGATGCTTGTAACTATACTTGTTAAAGGCTATATTTAAGAGATACCTTGCTATAGAAGACACAATTTTCCTCACTGTGAAAATGATTTATTTTTTAAAATTAATATGCTTCAGAAATTTTAGATTAATTGAAATATTTAATTCCTACTTTGATACATGAGTAATGAAAACATTCAATATGCCATATGTTCTTTTAAACAACCTGATATCATGAGATAGTTATAACTCACTATTATAATATGGCTTTTTATAGTATCTTTCATAATTTACTCCTATGCAAGCAAGTGATAGCATTGATACAGTGTTTGATTTCATATTTGCAGTTGAGAAGATTGGGCCATATATAAATAAAGAAGCTAAGGATTTCTTTAATGTCAGAAAACATCTAAGTGGACAATTGAAATTAGGATCAAGATCTGACAAACTTTTTCCTGCATTACTGTCATTGATCTACACTTTTTTCCCTTTCTTCTTTTGATGTAAAATGGTATCTTGAAATATTTAAAAATCCAAACACTTAGAAATGTGTACTCAGAGAATGTCTACTGGTCATTTTCAGGGAATCAGCTTCTCCCATATAGAAAAAGATAGCAGCTAAGAATATTTTGGAAAATAAAGGAGCTTTAGAATTCCTTAATAATAGCTTTAGAACCAGCTTAATAATAACCATCATTCACTTGTTTTTGAACACTCTCTTACTGAATCTGTAAACAGTATTGCATTCTAAAAGTGACCTTATCTCTATTTCCCAGGTGGGAAAACTGAGCTATAGATATTCTGATTGCTTAAGGGCATATAGCTAGCAAGTGATAAAAGTGACACGAGAACACAACTGTGTAGGACACTAAAAATGTATATTTATTTTCCAAAAAATCCTGCTTCCTTCTTCAATGGAGACCATGATTTTTACTGGACATATTTGAATTTCAAAATAATTCTTGAAAAGATGAAATAAGTCTAGTCTTACATCAGAGATATGAGTACAGTAGAATTAAGGTGTTTTAAAATCATTCCAGATGTTACCAACTGTTCTAAAGGAGGAAACAAAAGCAAAAGAAAATCTACATGTATTAAAGACTTAGTATGTGCCTGGTTCAACTTTACAACAATTTTTTTTTTTAAACAGGGTCTCACTATGTAGTTCAGGCTGGTCCTGAACTCATTATGTAGTTCAAACTGGCGTGCAACTCACCTGGTCTAACTTTATATATTGGTATGTATACTTATAATTCTCACACCCTTGTTACCATATGTGATATCTACTCTTTTTATATGCTAATCACTTCTTTCTTCTTTGATTGACATCTCTGTTATTCGGGAGACCTCGTCCTCTCTCACATTAACCATTGCATTTTGGTGACTGCTGTCAGTCATGCTACTTTATCTCCCTGGATTTACTGATGTATGTATACAATTGATGTAGACCCATTTGATCAAAGCTCTTCCTTGGAATGTTTCCAATTATATCCTAGAGAAAGAAATTCTGTCCTTCCTAGACTAATACCCATGAAGGGAAAAAATTATCTAACAGAAAGGATGTTTAAAGAAGTGAAGAGAGGGGCTGAAGATTTAGCTCAGTGGTTGGACTGCTTGCCTACCAACCAGAAGATCCTGATGTTCGATCCCCAGCACCAAAAAAAAAAAAAAAATTAAAAAAAAAAAAAGAAATGAAGAGAAATCCTCCCAGGTGTGTGTGATATTCTGGTTACAGTCCTTTTCCCCATTCTGCTACACTTATGGGTGAAAACTTAGTGCTATACATAGTATCTGTGCACGCTACATCTACATTTCCCCTGCCTTTAAGAGGATGAATGCTATCTTAGTGCTGTAAAGAATTAATATTCTTCACTCAAACATCTGTTAGACATATAACACTTTAATTCAGGTTTCAACTGAATGGAATAGGTAGAAAAGTGAATTTCTATATATAGTTGACCTAAGTCACACTCCATCTGAGGAAATAAAGCTCGCGCACATTCTCCCCCAAACATGTGGGCACACCTACAATTTCTTTTCACACATATCTGAGCAACTATTTTCTTGATGTGCTGGCTTCTTCAGAACACAGCCATAAAAAGTTTCCCTAGAGACATTTATAAATGCAACTTTAAGCGTATGATCACTGGAACCACTTCAAGGAATAAAAGTGGAAAGCCTGAAACAGGAGGAAACAGGAAAGCAATGGAATGTTGCACAAACTCGATCTGACTTCCAACCAATATTAGGATCCTAAATCAAACCAAAATTGTAGTACAGAAATACAGAAACATTATCACCTGAGTTTGACTTGAGTGAATTAATTATAGTGGAGAGAAGACAAGCAGAAATTAAGGATTAAATAGAGACTAATGAGACCTGTGGACATTTTTCCCTGTTTCTTTTTTTATGGTTTTATGTACTTTCAAAATATGAAAAGATACTTGGCCATTATACATATTTAAAGTAACCACTTACACTGTTTCTCATTATCATTCATTACAAAATTTATCTGAATAATGAAAATGCATATAGTTATACAAATAATGTGTATTTTTTTTTAATTTTAGCTTTCCTTAAATATGAAGAGTTCTTATAACTAGTTCCAGACAGTATAATTTAACTTTTTATTGGAACAGTTTCTAACTACCTACACTCACTAAGTTAAGAGTGATTATCCACTTGCAAAAACTTATGTGAAAGATTAGCCAACTCACACAATTTGAACCACTTACTAAACTTTCTTCATCATAACTCTGACTTCACTCTACTCTTGCTTCCATGCCGCACTTATTGCAATGATTTCCTTACTGGTCTTTAGTTTCCTACACTTGATTTCTTTGAACAAAGCATTGTCTACTCAGCAGCCAAAGGGGATCATTTATAAAATTTTGTATCCACATTGTGTAATGCACACACATACACACACATGCACACACTCATACAGACAAGTACAGCTCTTTAATTACTTTCTATTGCTATAGAGGTGAAGTGCAATTGCCTCAAAAAAGGGCCAATAAGTTTTCAAATCTTGTGGTTCCTGCCTCTCAGCTTAAGAACTTTGCTAAATCTTTACTTAGTAATAATACTGTCAGTTAAACGTGCTTGTCAATTTCAGGTTATATGGTGGATACGTTTTAAAAGGAAACCAGAGAAAAGAATCTGATTTGCTGTGATGTAATATTTACTTACTTTTTGTGTCATTCATCTCTTAGCATATAGTTAGGTATTTATGCAAATATTACTACATATTTTCTACTTTAAAAGTTATCAATGATTTAAAAGCTGGTATCATTACATTTCTATGAATTATCCAAATCTGAGTTTTAGCCTGCTACACTCTATCTAACTCAAAGGATCCATTTCTATCTAAGAATGCTGTTAGGACTACAGGTATCAAATCCAGCAAGAAACAGGAATCGTTGAGCTGGGCACAGTGGTACCTGCCCGTAATCCCAGCACTCTTGGAGGCTGGGGTAGAGTCACAAATTGGAGAACAATCTGGGCCACTTTTGACACCATGTATCAAATTAGAATAAAAATGACTGAGGATGTAGCTCAGTGGTCAAACACTCACCTAGCATGCACAAGGCCCTGGGTTTGATCACCAGTACTCAAAAAAAGTAAAAAAGATAGGAAGGAAGGTTGAAGGAGACAGAGGGAAGAAGAGAAGACATGATATAAAGCAATACTTCCAAGACTTATTGTTTTCATTGTCAAAAGCTCAAAATGATTGTAAGGACATCTCACCAATCATGTCATGATCCAAAAAAGAAAATATATTTTCATTATTGTTTAAAAGAAGGTTTCAACTCCAAAAAGTAGGTAGCAAATCTTTTAAAGTAAATGAATTTCACATTGTAGAAAACCTTCACTAAAATAAATTTGCCCTATGTCTCTCTTCTAATCTCTGAATTTTAAACTCTACTTGTGGATGAGTCCTCTGGCGTTGTGCAAACCCAGCCCAGGAGAGGTCATTAAGTGGCATGGCTCAAAGCCACAGAAGTAGCGTTGCTGTTTGGTTTGCCTGTTTGGTCTCACTTGCCCTTGGGTGTGCTGATGGCTCCCCTCTCTAGGAGCTCCATGGTCCCCAAAGATGCTTGAGTTCACCGAGCTCGCAGCACTGCATGGATAACCGGTCTTGGCTGCTCATTCTAACTGCAACAAGAGGGTAACAAGACAGAACATTAGTTACACTAGTAACAAGAGGATCAAACTCTCCGCTTTCAACCTGTGTGCCACTTTATATCCACCAATGACACAGACACAAAAGGCTTTTAACATTAACTGAATTTGACAGCAAATATAAAGTTTCTGGACTAGAGGTCAGTTCAGTTATTACCTAGAGGGATCACCACACGTTTCCTATGTCCTCCTCTTGTCCTCAAGGACTGCGATGAAGGGAGCGAGAACCTGCACCCAGGGACGGGACCTTCAGGACAAGGCTGAATGGACCATGATGAATTTTGTGACTCACATAGAAACTCCTGCTCAGAAGCCCCACTTTTTCTCCGGAGTAAAGATAAGACATTGTGTTTCTCACATAAATAAATCTCCTCCAGCAGAAAAGGCAAATAGCCTCATATGTTTATAATGCTCTGGAGTGTAAATAAATATTTATTATTCAAACATACTTAAATCTTGGTTCCAATAATTTTGCTTAGAAAGCCCTTACTGTGCAGAAATATGAAAATATTAATTTCTTCTTCACAGCAGGTAAATGAGTCACGTTTTATTTTCCCTGTCCGAAGTCCTTATGCCAGTTGTGAATCTTCTTGAATTCTTTTTCCATAAAAAGTGTTTCAAAGTCAAGCTCTATCAAAGGAGCATCTATGCTTCTTCAAGTATATGGAGTTCACCGGAAGGAGGAGTATCAGTATTGTATTGATTTGCAAGATGCAGTTAAATTCTGGACCCTGTTAGAAAATTCAGCTCGCACAACAGTGCTTTCTAATTCTGGCAAAGCACTGTATACTTTTATGTCCAACTCTTTCAACCTTCTTTAGGTGTCCCTGCGGATAAGAATTTAATTATTAATTCAATAATCTTTTCTGGGTTGAACTATCAACAATGCACTTTTAAAATATCATCATCTGCGTGTGTGTTTTTTAAAATGATTATTACGGTCAATATTGGTGATATTGTTATAAAACACTCTTGTAAATTTTGTTACTACAGTATCTAAAATATTGGTAGAAAGTATTTCTTGCAGGCGGAAAATTTCTTTTAAATTTTCTTTTGAATTTTTATGGAAAAAAAATGTATTATTTTGTACTCTAGTCAATATATACCATTCCTCAAGAAATTATTTTATTTAGAAATTATTTTCTTACTGCACAAATAAACATTTATAAGACATCTGAACTAAACTATAAAAATAGAAATGTAAGATACATGGTATATGTCTTAGTTAT
This sequence comes from Hystrix cristata, assembly GCA_004026905.1. Taxonomy (NCBI): domain Eukaryota; kingdom Metazoa; phylum Chordata; class Mammalia; order Rodentia; family Hystricidae; genus Hystrix; species Hystrix cristata. The sequence continues at coordinate 36,747 of PVJO010015514.1, forward strand.
TTTTCTTGTCACTGAGACAAAATACCCAACAACCAAAGTGAAAGAGGAAAGATGTATTTAGCTCACAGGTCGTAGAGGTTTCAGTCCATAATTGGCTGGCTCCAAGGCATAGTAGAATGGCAGAGGGACATCACAAAGGGAAAACAGTTTATGGTGGGCAGAAAGTGGCAAAACTGAAATAGCAAGGCAAGAGCAACAAGAGACAAGCCACAAGCCTCTTTCTGTCCCTTATCTTGTCTCCAGAATACCCACCCTTAGGACGGTGCACTCACACCTTTAATCCTGGCACACTTAATCCTAGCATTGCACCGTGAGTCGATCCCAACATCACACACTCTAGATCCAGCCACCTCTGAAAAGCCCCACCTGTGAGCGCATGAGGCTTTGGGGGACATCTAGATACAAGCCATAACGGTCTTTATCACCAATCATTTGCAGAATTTGCCTGGTTAATCTTGCTTATTTACAGGTATTTTCTCAAGATCCCAAAAATTTTTCATAGATTTTTTTCACCGAAATTATGTTAATACTATAAATTATTTTTAAATATATAGATTGAGAATCCTTGATCCAAAAACTTGAAATCTGAAACGCTCCAAAATCTGAAACTTTTTGAGAGCCAACACAATACTACAAATGAAGTTTCCACTTATGATGCTGTTTCTTACATAAAATTATTACAAATACTATATAAAATTCCCTTCAGTCGATGTATATAAAATAGGAAACATATCAATTTCATGTTTAGACTTGGGTTTCATCTCCTAGATATCATATTGTCTATATGTAAATATTACAAAGTTTAAAAAAAAAAGCCTGAAATCCAAGACATTTTTAAACATAAGTGATTGGATAAGGACACTTAACCTGGATTTAATCGTCACATTCTGAAAGGTGATACGATAACACAAAAAGGAACTTTTAGTATGGCTGACATCTTGCAAAATACCTCAAATGCTTAATAACACTTAATCTTTAGAATGAAACTCTATAATATTTTCATATTTATTTTCAAGTCAGAAAACTTGGAATTAGGAAGGCCAGATAAGTTTAGCATTTCAGTTTAGGAGTCATACATAGTCCCTAAATCTCTCAGTCAGCCCTGACAGAAGTTACGCTTGACACACAATGTTTTTCTATGATTTACATTGTATGAACAATACCAAAAAATTATCAAATTTAGAGGTTATTGAAACTAATAGAAAATTTTAAAAATCAAATAACTCAATTGTTAGCATGTCCAAGGTCCTGAAAGCAAACCATTATTTCTAGAGTACAGTGAGCAGCAGAAAAAAATTATATAAGATGGAGCTAAGAGCTAAGTAAAGGCCAAATTATGTAAGCAAAAACTGGTGTTCACATCTTAATTAGTGACTATATAGTTAATAAAAGCTGAGTCTATGATATTTGTTGTTTCATTTACGAATTAAGCTGACCGTCGAAAAAACACTAAATCTACTTTTTCCCTTATTCCTAAGGTACACTTGTACTTCATCAAGAATTATATTTAGAAGTAATATAATTTGTGGTAATACTGCTTAAATAATAAAATCTTCAGAACAACTAATTCTTATACTGGCTCTTATCTTGGTTTACTTTTTGCTGCTGTGAGAGAGTACCTGAGACTGGGTAACATATACAGAAAATATATTTATTTTTGAAAATTCTGAAGACTGAGAAATTTGAAGTAGGGCATCTTCATACTACATCACCCCACAGTGTAATGGGAAGAGAGCACAGCAGAAACAAGAGACCAAACAGGGCTGACCCTTGTAAAATAATTTCATGCTCATGATAATGACATTTGGCTCGCTCTTTTTTTCTTTCTTTCTTTCTTTTTTTTTTTTTTTTTTTTTTTTTTTTGGTAGTACTGGAGATTGAACCTGTTTTCTGGCTCTGGGGATGCAACCCCATGTTGCCTTAAGCTACATCTCCAGTCCTTTTTCAGTGTTTATTTAAAATAGGGCCTCGTTAAGTCACTAAGTTGCCCGGGTTGGGCTTGAACTTGTGATGCTTCTGCCTCATCCTCCCACGGTGTACACTGGGTATAAACTTTCCAACATATGAACTCTGGAGGACACAATCGAAACACAGCAGTGAATAAACAAGTGAACGTGTACTCATGTAATGAAATATTTTTCAGTAGCCAAAATCAATTAACTACCTTAAAAAATAACAATGCCAAATAAATTTCAAAACCATAGTATTAAAGTAAATAAAGAAGGTTGAAGAAACTACTACAGCAAGGTATCATTTTTATCAGTTTAGGTACAGGAAAAAATTTAAATATGCATTTTTAGTAACACTTATCAATATATTACATAAAAGCATCATTAAGGGAACAGGACACAGGATTTAGACTGTGATTTTTTAGGGGGAGGAAGGCAGAGGGAGGAGACTGTGAAAGATATCATTAGATGTAAATTATCTTCAAAGTTTTAGATGAGGGGTTTACAGAGAAATATTACATAAAATTACCTATGAAATTGCTAACTAAACTAATAAAAGTGGTCAGCATGACCGATGGTGAGTCTATCCTTTGAATAAAGAATTTTCATTAAGATTATTACATTCTGAACATGAGAGGTAATCAAAATGGAGGTGTAAGTCTTGCCTGTGTCGCTTAGACTGGCATTAATTGAGGCACATTATGAAATTGAACATTTTTAAAACACATCCTGTTACATACTAACATTAAACCTTAGCATTTTAAGTGTACCTGCTCTGACATATATTTCTAAATTGGCAACAGTTTGCATGAGAAATTATAGCCATTCTTATTATATTCTACCAGAAATGTCTACCTAGAAATTAATAATTGCAATTAGTGTCTTTTTATGGTACTTTGTTGAAAATTACCTTATAGTAAAAGTTTATTATAACAATTCACATTTCTACCAAATTGCTTAATTCTTGAAATCTTGTAAAAACGTTCATCCTAGCCTCTAAATGCACTGTAACACACAACATAGCTTTACTCAAACTTGATTCCTTAGTTTTTACTGAATTTCTTTGCTGTCATACAACATTATTTAGCAGCTTTACTGTTTTAGTTCCATAGAAGTTTGGAAAAAGATATTGTTGTGCAATGCACATTTAAAGCAACTTAAAAGTTTAGTCAACTGCATCTTGATTCCAAATTTAATGTAATTTTGGATATTACACTTCAATTATCAAATATTTATCTTTTTCTCTCACATAAAAAGCTAATTGTTTTAAGTTGCTCAGTACCAGTTGGTCCATAACATGAATTAATCTTTGGGGGGCAACGTCACAATGAAGTCAACATGGCTTTCTTACAAATTGTGTGCTTAAGTCATCACATATTTTATTTTATGGATTGTGCTCAATATCTATGTAGATAGACAATGAAAATAGCCTAGAATTTACTTGTCTCTATTATAGGAGGCAGGGTCATGAATAATACTAATGAATTGAGAAGATTAAGTGTATAACATAAGTACCTGTTGATCCTACCATTCCGTCCACTACGAATTTCTTTTCTTGGACCATATTAAATATGTGTAGCACTTAGTCAACATTTCTTCCTTTCCAGACATTGTGCTTTTGAATTATTTATCTCAACCTTAAAATTCCTCTCTGATGCTGGTATCTTTACTATCCTAAATTTGTCAAGGAAGAAATGAAGATTTATCAAGTTTAAGCAATATGCTCAGACTCCTGCAGTCTATTAGCCCCACCAGGACCGAAGCAGACATCTGCTTTGCTGTAAAATCTGAGCTTGCAGACTTTACACTCTGCAATACATTCTGAAAGCAACACTTTCACTGGTAAAATTTCTGTGTTACTAAAATTAAAAGTCTCAAAAATTATATTATACGATAATATAATTCCATCCACAGGACATGAATCCCAATTCTCAACATTTTTAGGAAAAAACTAGTTATAAATCAGTTGCTCTATTTTTGCAACTGTGGGTTCGTTTCACTGCCTTTCCATTACATGCTTTACTGATGACCAAGTGCAGCAGCACCATGACACTCTCCCTGTTAGAGATCACCGTGTCTGTAGTGAGATAGTATATGCAGTGTAGGTCTGTGTGGTGGCTTTCTGGGTAAAGACGAGAGCTATTCCAAATGGGAGGCAACTGAAGTACATGATAGTTGAAGCTTGTCATCCCAAATAAACATGCCTATGGACAAAGCAAGTCCTCATCGTGCAGAAGCTTAGACTGAACATAACAGTTCTTTCTACAGAAATATGCCTTGTTTAAGGCTTACTGAATGCTCTACCAGCACCTCAAATATTTTGTAAATCCCAGAATAAAGCATGTAGCCTTTCTGTGAATCACTTCCAAAATAAAAATATGAAAAATGTTGAAAATAACTCATTGCACATTATCCATGTTGTAAACATATTACTTTAGCTTAAAATAGTATTATTATAATACATAACATTGGTCTTTTAAAATCATATTGTGTATATTTATATATCATTTTTATATGTGTATTAAATATATATATATATATTTGCTATTTCTACCACTAGGTTGACTTTATTGTACTTCTTTGAGTAAACTAATCCTACTACTGAAACAAATGTGGACCATTAACCTTACAGGACAACGAATGTTAAAAACGTGACAATTTAGTCCATATAAACTGTTTTTTAGGATATTGGTCTTGGGCTTATATTTTAAAGAACATTTTCTATCTTTGCTAATGTTACAACTACTTGGGCATAGCAATACATTAGCTATTGTCAATACGTTAGGTATGAGTTTCTAATACAAGTAACGTGCTTCAGTTTTCACTGATATTTCAGTATTAAAAGAGTCTTCATTCTAGGTATTGAAATACAGCCTTCCCAGAATATGGAAATTTGAGAAGATAAATTTTATGAGGTCTTTGACACATATCATACTTGTATGTGTGAATCTTGGAGGTTTTTCCCCTCACAATGTACTTAGTTTGAAGTGCTTCCTGTTGGTACTGGCCTGAGGTATTTAAGAAGCCCAAAGTTTAAGGATAAATTCAATGTACCTAGGTTTGTTTCATGGTGAAGAGTTAGTTATTTAGAACTTTAGGTAGTAAGTTCTGAAAACATACAAAGGCGATGAATGGAGATGCTGAAACTTGTCCATTTTTCAGTCACCACTCCTATCACTTAACATAGGTTGATTATTATTGTTATCACCCTGAAAAGGATACTTTCTCCCAGTCAAGATAATCTAGCCTCGTGATATTAAAAAATTTAAAATCATGCACACTCCCAAGGTTTAAGTGTATCAGTAATTCAAACTAATCCTTGAATTTGCTGTGCTAAAAAGGTTTTTTTCTATCATTTTTTCTGATCCCATTCAGAGATAAAAGCGTTACATTTTCAACAGTTTACCTTCGCTTTATAGTCTTAATATTTATTTATTTTTGTATATGGAAGCAACTACAGACCTAAGAGACTTGCTGTACAAGAAATGAATAGCATGAGTATAGGTTTAAATTTTAATTCTGATAACAGTTTTTCGCCTTCACTGAGTAGAAGGATTTCAAACAAAACTTGATGATGACTACTTTACAAAACCTGGTAACTGACTTTCTCATTGATGCTTGGATCACAAGAATTTTATGACTTAATTAGTTAACATAAACCATGGTTTCAATATCGGATACTTCCAAAGTTGAGGTCATTTCTAGGCTATTTTTGGATATCATTAGGAAAATTACTTTTTTTCATATAGAAAATTCTGACTAAATCATTATGGAAACTTCAGTGCATTTTTAAACAATTTTCAGAGCCACAATTCCTTCCAATTCCAATTTCCATAACTGGATTTTACTATTTGTTACAGAACACACTATAATTACACTACAGTTTGCGGGTAATGAACCACTCAGGGTTTTGACAGAAATGGGATCAGGAGAGAGGATTTGCTTACATTTTGAAATTTAGAAATATTTCTCAAGCACAATACCATGTAAATATTTGCCAGTTTTAATTCAGAAGTTACAATCTGAGTTTGATTTAATTTAGCAAAAAATGTGAATCATTCAACATGTATTAATTAATCTTCATTGGAATGTTGTTGTGCTTGACACTGTGCAGAATGCAAAGTATGTGAATTATTGAACTTGTTTTTAAAGGGAAGAAACAGCAACAGCAGGATGAGTAGAAAGGTCAAAATAACATTACTACCAAACAGCGTGTGGTTTATGATATTATTTTAAAAGTAAGAGTTGTGGGAGTTAATAGGACTAAAATTTCACTGAATATATGTGGTCAGAGGAATTTTATAGGATAGCCTGAAATTTTTAGTTAAGTCTGAAATGGAAAGCAAGAGTGAAGTGAGTTTCAGGTAAAACAAGTATGAATAAAGATGCTGATCTGAATGAATGCAAGTTAGTTAAAGGCTTAAAAGTCTTCTTCTAACTGTGGGTTCAATAACAACAACAACAAAAATAGTTGAAGCTTTGATATCCCTTCTGCACTGAACCAATCCAGTAACTAGCTGATGCTTAAAGATCATCTTCCCACTTGTTATAAAAGGAAATGCTCTACCTATACCTAGGGGCCTCAGGTTTGTTTTAAGGAAACATCTAAATTTAAACAAAGTAAACAAATGAAAAAACATGTTTTGTCCAACAGTACTTTTAGATTTATTTGAATGTCAGCTCTAAGACTGATACTGAGGAAGCCAATAAACTTAGATGAAAGCACCATAGTTCTGCTGATTTCACCTCTGAATACCCATTAGTGATAGGTGGAGAAGCTATTTGCCAAATATTACCTAGAATTAATTTACATAACTTTATGAGTTACATCTGTGATTCAGGGCCATACCCCGGCCAAGGAAAAGAAGATCTAGAAGTTGAGCTACAGGGTAGAAAAACTGTTCTGCATATAAATACCTGCTCTAAGAATAATTTTGAAGAACTAATTTCAAATATAATGAGTTTAAACATGCACATGAGCAAAGGCTATGAATAGCTGGACAAATGTATAAGCAAGATAAAATTATCTTGGTTAAAATACTCATTAATATTACTGTCTTGATATTTAATATCCTGGAACGTTCAGTCTCTTCAGTCACATTTACATAGAGCATGCTCATTGTACCATAACGACAGAAACAAAGATTTCTACTATATGAAACATTTAGTTGTTTTTTTTTAGCTTTCTAGGTTGTTTACCATTTTAAACATAGCTTACTGAAATTATAGATTATAAATAAAGCTACCTCCCACATTTGGGTGTGAAACTAGTTTCCACTTTATATACATTAACCACTTTGCATGAATATTTATTATTAAGTAGTTGTCATATTTTAGGGCAGGATTTCAGTTGTAGAACAAGTAGTTCTGCAAAAGTATCACAAAATACATTATTGGTTTTATATCTCTCTGTTTTCAAAAATAAAAACCTGAGAGAGGGAAAAAATATTTGCTGATTGAAGAGTAATCTTCCTTCTATACCACAGTAATTTAAAAATTAGTTGGAAATAGCAGTATTCTGAAAATCCATCTAAAATTGACTTTGTACCAATTAATCAACAGTATTTATTACATTCTTGGAGAATTCTCAACACAGATTCTACGCTTTTCTTCATTTCCTACCAAACTATCATAACTGTAAAAACAGATGGAATAATAATAATCTTCTTATATCAGCAGGCTTTTTATGCTTAATTTTTTACGATGGCGATCATCTAACCATGTATACATATAAGTGTTGCTAGCAAAGCACCATTTCAAATATTTGTAATTAACTTTCTATTAATATAAATTAAGGCTATTATGGAAAGGTAGTCTGTTTATTGGAAACAAATAAAACAGAAGTTACAAACCACAGCTACGGATCAGGGTTTTCTGTAGAGCATAAAACAGAAACTAAAAATGAAACTCACGATCATTTCCAAAAATACTGAGTTAGAATCATCATATAAGACAATGACTATTTTAAAGAATCTCAGTTCTTTAGATTTTTGTATTAGTTTCAAACTACCTGGAGATTTGGTCATTGTTATAAGGATTTTTATTCACTTATGTGTTAATAAGTTATTTTGTGCTAAATGGGAAAAGAACAATAAAATATGTAAAAGAGTACTACCTTTTAGGACTTTACAGTACCTGACTATAATCAAGCAGAGATTAATTGTTGTAGAATTTTAGAGAAGAAAGTAATGAACTGCCATTGAAAAAGTCATCATAGAGATG